>JAOTQW010000014.1:10075746-10100498 GCA_026260075.1 Sisor rabdophorus
CAATTTAGAATCACCAATCAACCCAATGCACATGTTTTTGGACTGTTGGAGGAAACCGGATAACCTGGAGAAAACCCACGCAGGCATGGGGAGAACATGCAAACTCAGCACAGAAATACCACATGCCCTGGATTCGAACCCAGGACCTTCTTGTTGTGAGGCCACCCAAAAAAAGTTCATATTTTTATTGAATTGTAAGCGTATCATCTACTTACACGTCTATGTTGTCAAATTTGTTGCCATGAAAAAAGTTTACTTTGTACTCTTATTATAACAGAACATGAACAATTAAAATTATTTAACAAACTTCAAAAAAAAAAGAAAACTGTATGGAAGTCAGTGTGACTTATAATTAGATCCATATACACATTAATACTCCAGAAAAATCCAGAAATACATTTTCAGTTCAATTGATTTATAAATATTTATTGCAGCTGATAGTTTGTTTTTGTCTCTTTTTTTATGAATTTTGTTTCAGCAGATTGCGTGAACCTGCAGCATGTCTCTCATGGGCTGAGGGATCCTTCTTAGCCTCTATGTCTCAGAATCCGAGCTCACAGGGAACTGACCTGCTAGGGCCAGATGTCTTTAACCAGCTGTTGGATATGTTGGACCAGTATGTACATATGCATAAACACATAACTCTGCAGACATGCGGAGTTACAGCTTCTGTTACTCATGGGTATTTTTTTTGTACTTTCTCAGGTCAGCGTTCCACACTGTTCCACCCATCGAGCTTTTAAACTTTTCAGAAGGCGCAACAGTCAACTCTCCTTCTAACACCATTCAGATCAGCATGGACTGCATCACCATGCATGACTCGGATGATCACCTGGCTGTGAGTGTTCAAACACATTACAGAGCAGCTGTCCGTTTTTTTAACTCAACAAGCCTTTTGAGTTGTTTTTGCTACACTGAACAGCAATTGACAATGTTCACTACATCTCACTGCATCATTACATCAAGTGAATTTGCAGCTTCACTTTATACTGTAATCCTCGTTAAGAAGCTCTCCCTGTTGAATGGCATCATCTTCATGTGACATGTCCTCAGGATTAAAGACATCTAATGTAGACAAATGTTAGAAATTTATAATTTTTAACAAAGTGGCTTAAAAAATAAATACATAAAGTGCCCTAAGAGAAGAAATCTGATAAATACAAATCTGATAAATACAGAAAGACATGCAGAAATATTTCACAACTTCACAGAACTTGTTCCCCTATTTCTTTCCTGATTCACTATAATTACTGTAAATCTAGACCGAGTTATTAATTACACTAGTTATCTAAATTTCATATAAATAAAAAAAAAACAATTTTACATCATGTAGGTTTGTTTTTGTTTTCTTGTTTATCCCACTGAACAAAGCAAATGGCAAAGGCGTTTAGATTGTATTTCCTTGAGAGAACTGATTGAAAACTAAACTTAAGTGTATATAAATGATAATTTCCTGATGAATACCTGTTTTTAGTCATTATATGTTGTAGTTTTTGGAATTATTAAAGCATTGACAGCATTATGGAAATTAACATGATAATTTTTATAATCTATAAAATTAATTAAAAATTGCAGTCAACTAAATGAAAAAGAAATGAAACAAATGAAAACCCGGAATATTCCTTGTAACTATCTACAAGTGAAACCGTGACCATTGAGGTGCATCATTCGACTATAAGGGAAATTTTTTGGTAAACTCCAGTGAACGCCGTTATAGCCCACACGCACATCTGGAGTTGTCGTTGTTTGGTGTGGGGATCCCCTGATCAGGCTAGGAACCCCTTATTCGATTAGATTTGCTAATAATCAGGCTGAATGTATGTAAGACTACGTGTTAAATAGAGCACTATCGGTCTACATGTGAGTAGAAGTTCATAGTCATCAGCAGTCTATGTGCTGCTATTTATGCTTCACTTATTTCTGCATTGTTACACTCGGTGTGTAGACGGGACTCATGCACTTTGAACATGGAACAGAAAACTATCAATCCAAAACGTTCTACTTCGATGTAAGTCAAATATTTACTTCTTTAAAATTGAATTTGTGCATTTTTATATTGCTACCAAGGTTTCTTTCTGTCCTGGTAATCGATTTATTCTCCCTCGGCTATTCCTTTCCTTAAAAAACTGGGTGTGTGAGAAATCAATTGTTACATATAGTTGCGTAATTTAGTACAGCCTAAGTACAGAAAATACATGCCTACGTAGAGCACATACACCCCAGGAGCGCAATGGAAAGTATGGCATCTGAGAGTGTATGTTCCAGGATAGAGCTGCAGTTTGGTTTCTAAGCCAGGGAGGTAAAGTGATGGCTCCCCTCCCAGTGCAGGAATGCTGTTGTCCAGCAGTAAAGCAGAGGAGAATAAAAAGGAGAGGCAAAAACATTGCTGTGATTTTCTAGCCTGGAGTGTTCGGGGAGGGGTGAATATGTGAATTCTGCTTTCTCTTGAACTGGTGATTAATGCCCCCCATACTTACAGCACCACCCTGCTCCCTGCCTCTATGTGTCCGCCCCCACCTTCCTTCCTTTAATATAGGGTGTGGTGCGGTGAACATGGCACGCTACCACCCCTTCCTGAACTACCAGACATGCCATAGCCGTGGTGGGCTGGAACACTTTAAGGAGTGTTTGATTGAGGAAGGAGGGCAGTGGACAATGATCAGCTATTCCAACATCCCCTTTTTGTGGTACCGAAAAAAAAACTAAATCTAGGGGTGTGCCTGCATGGTGAGTCATTAGACTGTACACGCTGTTCTTCACAGCACCCTCGGGGATCGCTGTTTGCATTGTAAAGAATTTTTTGGTTTTAAATCGAAAATTCCTTTTCCTCTGGGATGTGCATATTTTTTTAACAGCCGCAGGGCAACTATTTAGAGCAGCACCTGCCACCATGCAGCTTTAAGCTCCGGGCCCTCTCCTCTGTCATGCTGAGGGAGGGGGGATGGTGAAGTTGCAATTGAGACTGAATGAGAGCCAAGAACGTGGCATCAAATAACATGAAGGAATGTGACAAAAATGGTGACAGAAGAAAGTGTTTTATCTAATTAAAAAAACGATGGTGTGACAAGACAGAGGTTGATCATTTGAGGATTCCAAGTTTTCTGTTTATGAAGAGATCAAGGTTTAATCGTTGAGAAAGCCAAATAAAAGGCTTACGTCCTTAAATACGATTTTTTAGGATCCTGTTAAATTTAGTGTTCAAAATTTGCTCTTATTTAGATATACATTGTACATCAAGTCCAACTTGTTTCTGGAAAGTTCTAATAGTGATTTGGTGCATCAGTAATGTTTGTGCTGGAGGGGCCTAGACACGGCGGCCTCACCCTGTGATCCAATGAGAGGGCAGCACCTGAATTAGGTGTTGATAGATTGGAGAGCGTATCCTCTGACTAAAATTTGCACTGGGTGTGGAAGCAGGCAAGTTAAAAAAATAGTTCTTACCATAAAATAGGAATGTCTTCCACTTGCATTGTGTGGATTGTTGTGTCTATAATGTGTCTCCCTTTTTTGTCCTTTGAAGTGTTTTTTTCAGCCAGACCCTGACTCAGCATGAGGTGGTTACAGAGCATTAAAAAGCGGTGTTGCTTACACGTTGCCACCCCTTTCAAAATTACTGTTTGTTTGCCTATTCTTGTACATATATTTTACTAAAAAGGAATTTTTCATTTTGTTTCAGTTTTACGTATAGCTTTTTGTATGTATTACAAATGTTTAATTGTGGCCATTGAAAGCAAGTAACCTTACTGTCTGGGCTTTATCATTTGATTGCTTTTCCTAATGGAAATTTTATAGTACATTATTGTTAATTTTTAGCTAATGTTTTGTTGATGTTTGGGTTAAAGTATCTTAAAACCCCTTAAAAATAGACGATAATGCGATGAATTTGCCTGCACATTGGTTCAAACCAGAGCAAAAATGTGCACTGAAACTAATTACGTAGTAAAGCAATACCAAATCTTCATGTGCAGGTGGTGACTTTTTATCCTGCCCTTTGTTTTTAGGGGCCCACAGGTGTCTGACTTTCCTAACAGGTTATTATCATGACTTTCAACACTATTCCAAATTTTAATGCTCCAATCACACAAACTTATGGAGGATGAAATGTTATTTATTTTAGCGTGGATATGTAGTGTACCAAGACAGACTAGAATTTAAATATGATTATAATTTAAAAGCAATATAATATATCAAAAAAAGTGCACTGGGATAGGCTCCAGCAGAACCCTGTGACCCAGAGCTAGGGAATAAGCGGGTTTGAAGATGAATGAATAAATGAATATCAGTTTTAAAAACATAAAACATGCCACATGAAATTATATAGGACTGTGTTAAACACTATTATATTGTAGTATTTACCTAAGTATATAGTTTGTTGTAGTATTTACAAACTGTAGTGATCTGAATAACAATATTTCCAAAGAGTTGCTCTATGGGAAACAGAGATACTAATAGGGAACAGTGTGTTTCAGCATGAAAGGCAAGAATCAATTCAGTAATTGGGCAAACGTTAAATTATGCAAATAAAAATTTAAACAAAAATGAACACCTAAAATAAAATGGTTTTAACATGTTGAGTTGTATTTATTTTGTGTACATTAATAAACTTTGTCTTCTATACATGCTTATTCCCTAATCAGTGCGTCACTGGGATCTGCTGAAGCCTATCCCAGCTCTCTGAACGGGCAAAAGTCAAGCAATACAGTTGTATAAAATTTACTATCACCATTAATGTGCTATTTTTTACTATAATAAAGTTTGAAAAAGAATTAGCACCACAAATGCCTACATCATTGTAATTTACTATATTCTACGTATTATGGTAAGGTTTAAAAACACTACAATTATGTTACTTAATGTTCAGAATTTCATATATTTTAATATCTGATGAGATGATCTTCTGATAAGAATTGATGAGATGAGTTTTGAAAACTTAATGCCTTGACACTGTCCTCCATGGTGAAAAACCTGTGTTAATATCTCACTTAGCAACTTTGCATTCACCGGCAGTTGAAACCTATACATCCACATGTTATGATGCTCTTCACTTTATATCTGGAGAGATTACTGAACTCATCCTAGGTTTCTCTAGCATTCTTAACATTAGTTACAGAGGTACAGTTGATGGAACTTTATAGCATTTCATGAATGCTCACTTGTGAGAGTATAGTGCATCCTCTACTCCGCCACAATCTCTAGCAATCATGGTAATGTGGATGAAGAAGATCGGAATTTATGAACCAGACCCCTGGCTGTCTTAGCTTCTCCCTTTTGATCATGAGACCCAACAATTGGTGTAATGGTGACAGTGATTTTACATGGGTGTCTGTTATCTGTCTTCTGACATATATACATCCTCTTTACTTGAAACCTTTTAGTCAAGACATTATTAAGAGGCATCTATTTAAAACAATGTGTAATATATAATTAGTCTTTTGCTCAACATTGACATTACATTTTAAACAAAAGTCTGGCCACAGCAGCCAAACATGGGTTCTTTGTTTTCCTGGTGAGATAGAGCTAACATTGTAAGGTTAAAAGGTTACAATTGTACGTTTATTGATTACTTTCTATGTGTCATGCTTAAGTTATTTGAATAAATGCATTTTATTAGTAAACATGCTACTGAATGTAAGTCTTTCAAACTTAACCTATAGGCATTTCCACATTTTCTGAGCCACTGGCACAGGACATTACCTGGGCAAGTAGAATAAAACAGTATAGGCCTCCATATGTCTGTGTGCAGTCAGGGGCTGTTCGTCCAGAGGCGGAGTAATGTATGTTGCTGGTATAGAAATTAAAGCTGTGAGATGAGCATAAGAGTCATTTGGAGTGTTGGCAAAAACAATTATGAGACGCCTACGGTTGACGGTGCTCCTATAGTCTCATAATTAATAGTTAGTTGGATCTTCTTTTTAGTATTGGATTTTGTTCTTTGGTTTCCTGAAATTAGGTCTTACTAATTTAGAGTTGGTTCTTATTTTAAGGGCTGCATCCATCAACTTTTTGATTTGTGAAATCAATGAGATCGCTTTCAGCCAGAGTTGCTTATCAAAGCTCTGTTAACGCTATTCAGTAGTTAGGAGAAGAGAAAGCAGAGAGAAAACAGATTATGTTTTCCAGTCTCTTTCTCAAAGTAAATTAAGTTCAACATTAATGTAACATTTTAATGTGATAAATAAATCATGGCACAGTCAAGCCATAAAGAGCTTGGTGGCTCTATATAGGTGTTTAAAAAAAAAGGAAGGTTTTTATGTTGGTGTTTCTTTCTCTCAACAGAGAGGTGATGGTGGCTGTCAGCTCCTTGTACAAGTGTCTTTCCAAACACCAAGCACCTGACACACGATACTGCACTAATCCAGCAGCTCTAAGCCCAAACAGCCACCAAAGAGCCACACTCGGTTAAGTGCATCTTTTGTTTAAGGCACCAAAAAGCTGGCGTTTGCTCTACTTCCGTTCTTCGCTCATAGCTGATGCTTATTACATCACAAACTTTATATACCTAATATAGAGACAAATATCCCCAATACCTGAATTAGTGTTCAACTCAACAAGTGCAGCAGTTATCACTAGTCTGCTTCTGTTTACATAAATATTGTATAAATCAGTGTAGTAGTGGAAGTCATGTAGGCTCCAATCGGGGAGTTAGAGCGATTCTAGGAGCTCATGCACTTTGGGATGCCACCCCGGCGATCTGTTTGTTTTATTAGTATTAACAGTGTGGAATGGGTGTGGTAAAGGGCCTAAAATTATATATTTTTTGAAAGCCCACTTAAACATGGGTCCCTAAAATGATTAAGTTTATACGTTTACTTACTTTTATTCACTTCTGTTACCAACCCTCAGTAAGTGTGTACTACTGGAATTTCAAGACTATAGCAATAAGCACCCTATTTAGCACCATCATGAGTGTTGTTTTAGCCTAATTAGAATTTGGTTTAGCTAACTTAATTGCCCTCATCAAATCACTGGTAAATAACAGCTACCGCCACCCCCGGATGCTGGAGTAGTACTGGACCAGGTTACCTGAGGCTAAATGCCCAATAGCAAGACAGGGTGTGGGCAACTGATTGGAGACGGTAGTAGCTGTAGACAGTGAAAGGGGGTTAACTCTGATCACAGCTCTTTAAAGCATCAGAACCTAATTCCCACACCAAATCTGTTCATATATATATATATATATATATATATATTCGTATTCCAGGCAGCATTTATAAATAACATTAATGTAAAGAGTTTATAAACAATGCAATAAATGCTGCTCTTTTCATTACTTAGTAGAAATAGTATTATAGAACTGTTATTTCTTTGTGTATATAAAATTGAAGATGAAAACTATTACAATTCAATCTGTTAAATTTGTACAAAAATGAATTAAATATAATGCAGAAAACAATTAGTTTGCTTTATTTACTTTATTTTTAATATTTAATAATTAACCTTTTTTGAAATTTGGTAAAGTATAATTGACTTAGGCTCAAGTCCATGACATTATAAATATTTGTAATAAATAGAGAAAGAGGAGAAGGACGTTCTTAAACAAAGTAGAATTACAGATATTATTAGTAGAAAAATTATTGTCTTGTGTAGCAAAAATAAGAAATATGAAATTCTAAATTCTATTAAGAAAAAAATTCTAATATACATTTCATTAGGTATTTCATAATAGCGATCTAGAAAGCAGAACATCTGTGCTAATTGACATTTTGGACTTATTGTTAACTAACATTGATTTTATAATACAGTAACAACTCCCATATAAGCTCTATTTAAAGTAGAGTATCACACAGGACTGACTGTCTCTGTGTTAATGTGTCCCTGTCTACCTCTTTCTTTCTCTTTCCCTCTCTCTCATTTTTTCCTTGGATTTTTTAACCACAGTCCTTTTGGCTTGTTAATTTGGTTACAAAGGAGAGAGTCAGTTCTTCTGGCCTGAACCAACATTTATGTGTTCAAAACACATCTACACCAGTCATCTTTGATAGATACAAGCAGTCTACAGCCAGTCCTTTGTGACACTAATAGAGGCAATGCTTGGGGCATGTTGGGGGTGGTAGGGGGGCATTCATTCATATGCAGATATCGGCTGAGACTGCTCGAGGTGGTTCTAGTCTTGGTGGTGAATTGAATTCAACGTTCTAAGGCCAGCTTATGATTCTAAAAAGATTGTTCTCAAGATGTGCATGTTTTTGCAGTTTATTAGTGTTTATTTACCTATTTTAAAAAAGTTTAAAATATTGTTCATGTGAACCGTTACATGATAAGAAATATGATACCACCTCACTGGATAAAAACTAAAATGGTAGGCGATTTTGGATACAGTCCACAAACAAGTCCACAAACATTTAAATCCATGACCTAAGACATTTCATGTGATTTTTTTTCACCAGGAAAAAACAGATCTATGCCCACATTTGATGTGATAACAGTATTAGCTGGTCAAATTGTCTTGGCATCATTACTGAGAATCTTTCATTTGGCATCCAGCAGGATTAGAAGAGACAATATTAGAAAAAGTCCAGCAATGAAACCTCTTGTATCTTAAAGTACGTTGCAAAATTGTTCTTACGAATTGACTTGGAAACAGGTAGCACCTTCCCAAAAAAAAGGGTGTGGACAGGTAGCTCCTCAGGCCCTCCCCTCTGGTGTTCCAGGTATATATGGCAATCCCATAGAATTTCTATAGAGATTCTAAGCCTGTCCTTTTCCCATCTGTAGCCCGAATCACTGTTTTAGCGGGGAAATAGATAAAGTATAAGGGGCAAGAATCCTGGAGCCTGTGGAGCAAACAGCAGCTGCATTGCTCAACCTCAGCGCCAATATGTTGTACCTCGAGACCAACAACCCAGCATCATACAGTGAGGTAAGGCCCTTAATGGTCCACATCTGAGTTTGGGTTCTAAGGTGGGATCCCATGGAGCAACTGGCAAAATTAGACATTTTTTATTTGCCTAGCATGGAACTGGTTTTATTTCTTGATTATTTAAACCAACAAGTGCACAGGTAGTTGAATGTAACCTAAATTTCTGTGACAGAAAATCTCATCAGATTATGTAAATATATAAGACTTTTGTTTGATATCTATTTCAGTGCTTAGTAATATCTTTGTTCTGTGTAATATGTGTAATAATTGTTTCTTGTACACTTGTCTGTTGTACATTGTTTGTGTTTTGTCTGTTATGGGGAAATACAAATATGTTTGTCTGTTGTTATGTCTGTTGGCTTGCAGCTCGAGCGTTTGAGTGGGAACATTCCGTAAATATGGCCAGTTTGCTTAAAATTGCTTAGCGTATTTGCATGGAAGAATTGTGCGACAGTTTGGCAAAGCTTAAGTATAGACAACTAGCAAAGGCAACTGAAATGCAACAGAAATAGGTGTTACAAAACAGCTGAAAAATAATAGTGAGATTTCGTATTGGAGTATTTTGAGCGACAGATAAAATCTAATGTGTATGACATCTCTAATCCAGTCCTAAAAATACTTCATTGATATGAACTACTTTTCATCAAATAACGAGTTTAATTCAGTTTTAAAAAATAATAAAGAGTCGAGAAACAACTAGAAACATGACTGACATGACCTGAAAAAAATTATATTTATAAAAAATATTTTATTAAAGATATTTTACCATTTTCCTTATGTATCTTATGTTTCTTTCATTTTGCAGGAATGGTAAATGGTAAATAAACTAAAGGGTTTTAAAAGGTTTTTGCATTTGAATGGTAATTTAAGAAATGTTTCACATTCTACTTTTTTTTCTATTAGTACTATTTTATCTGCATTAAAATAGACCACTTACGGTTAATTTTGTATTCTCTTGTTTATTTGTCCAGGATTTTTATTTCACTTTATATATCAGGGTGAGTTTTCACATGGATAAACAATCTGATTAAATCTCAGTGACTCATTCAATATGTAAATCACATAAGATTTTTCTTTAAGGTTTTAGAAGACTGTATTTAGCTTTGAGTTTCTTTCCAAATCCTCCCCTCAGTGTTGGAGACGGTGTGCGGATCTGTGTGTTTGTTCTTCAAAATCCCCTCCATTCTTTATTGGCAGGTGGTAGTTGAGACTGCCGACTTTAGCGTCACCAATCTTTGGTACAAAGCTATTGTCAACACAACACCGTTAGCCTGGTGTCTGACCTGAGTGCTGTTAGAAACACAGACTAATTCTTCCAACTACCTGTGAGTTTTTAAAAGCTGAGCTCAGGTAACCAATCCATAGCTCACAAAGCTTTGATTAATGCTCTTAGATGCTTTCCCCTCTCATCTTCTCTCTCCCTCACTAATGATGGTAGGGGTTAAGGCTTTAGAGTCACCTGATAAAAGGTTGTAAAAAGAGACATGGAGGTGGATGGTGAATATTAAAAATTTTTTTTTCCCACTCAAAAAAGGTTGGTAATACGAATATAGAATAACGGCAAGTTCTAAAAGATTATATTGATTATGTTAAGAGCCGTCAAGTCATGGTGGTCTTAGGTAATGTCTATGACTCTGTTATCATTAGAAGAGAAAAGGTATCTAGTTAAAGACCCCCAGTTTATGTAATGCTTGACAAAGTCTCCTCAAAGAATGTGTCCCACAGAAGGGGTGTCGAGCGTGAACGGCTTAATTGCTTTAACAGTGTTTTGATACAGATACAATCGCCTGCTCTGCCTAGCCCAGTGGGCATGAAGCTAGAAAAGACACCCTACTCAAACACCCCCCTAACTACTCCACCCCTCCTCAATTTTGTCCTTAATGGACTCTCCCCCTGTAGGTCACTAAAGAATGTCTTAGATTGTCAGCACCTACACACTGCCCAGGTAACTAAAGCACTCATCAGAACAGCAGCTATTTTAGCCTCCAGGGCAGGTCACCCCTTTACTCATGTCTCTACACTAGAGTTTAGAATGTCTCAAAGGTCTGGACAACAAGTAATCTAGTCTAATCTCTCACCTTATCCAACTCTGGACCCAGCCAGGGGTTAGTGTGATTTATTGCTTGTGGTTATCAGGATTTTTTTAACCTAACTAGTTAACATTGATAGTTATCAAGACATAATCATTAATAGACTGTTTATGTAATCATGTGTAAAATGTGTTAAGTATTGTATTCATAGAAATTGTGAGAAATCATTTAAAAAGCAGCCATAAAATCCTCTTTTTAATCAAGCTGCTAAACAGTACTCAGATCCTTCCTAACCTAGTATAAATGTAATGTTTTTATTTCACTAGACTTTTCTAATTAAATGGCTGCTCATATGACATAAAAAATTATAACCATATAATTATAATACATGAAAATTATTAATTGTATAATGGTAAAAGCAAACAAGTCCTAACATGCAAAAACTTTTTGGTTTTAATATATAATGAACACATTTAAGGGAATGAAAATAAATGTCATCCTCTCTTCACATTGTTACATAGATTATTTACCATTTCTATAAATGATTTTAGATCTCAAAGAAAAGTAAATATCAATATATAAGACCATTCTCTGTGGAAAATCTGTGGCCTGACATCAATAATCTCAATTTTTGGAAAACATCCACTATTTAACATTTGTATCAGTAAATGCATTTCAGTAATCAATTTATCCTGGTAGTTATGCCAAACCCCAAGCTTATGCAATCAGCGTGAAATTGATTATGACCTTCTAGCTGAGGGGCTGTTTGCATTTCAAAAATCTTTGCAATGTGCTATTGCGTTACTAGGATTCCAAGGGTGGCATTGGTCAGTTATTTTTCTCATTCGCTCTGTCCGCTTGCCATTGGTGTGATGCGCCTACCCCAGCATCTGTCCACAATAAAAAAAAAGTGTCCTGTGCACCGACGTTATAAAAGGCTAACAACCCATCATGGGTGTTGATTTATCTTCTTAGCGGTCTGATATACCAGGAGCTATAAACAGAATGGTATTTTTAAGAGCCGTTGAAGTAGTTGTTAGATGACTGTTGTATCATGGCGATACGTGATTAAAGAGAAGATCATTGATAATCTCATTCATTGTCACATTGTCTTAGTCTGAAGACTATTGCTAAAATGGCATTCCCCCCAAAAACAGTTGTGATGACTTGTTTCGTAAGGTTGGATCTCACTATAAACTAATTGCACTACATAATTTTGAGCAAACTACAATTGAAACGTTGCAAGTTGATGAATGTTTTTTTTACAATTTTTAAGCATATCTACTTTAAACATCTCTGATGTATGGCAGCCATTTTTTCTTACTCTTATGTTCTTCTGGCTTCAGGCACCTATATTCGTACGCCACAAACCCAAACCCATGAAGTCAGAGTGACTCAAAGTTTATGGGAAATAAACGTCCCATTGTATGGCAAAGCTGGTTCTCCCACTGTTACGTGTGTTTTTATTTTGCAAAGGTGTTAGTAATACATGGTGTCAGTTCATAGCTGTTTAGTTTACCAAACTTTAACTCATGAATCATACCTGTGCCACTTTTCCCAATGTGTTCTTCTTTACATGTTCTTCGGAAATTTTACTTTTCCAAAGTATAGCAGAAATTGTCAAACCACTTTTTAATCAAAGTCTAACCCTTTGTTTGGATCTCTCTCTCTCTCTCACATACACACAGTGTACCTAGCGAGCCCCTTATTATAATAAGCCATTATCTGTCTGCATTGTGTGAGCATATGTGGTCTAAGTGCTGTAGTGCTGTGAAGGCTCGAGGCTGTGAGTTTGTGTGTTTGGTAATCGCGCCATTTTTTTCTATACCTGCTTAGGTATTGTTCTCACAGATGGTGTTTTTAAAATGATTGGTCTTTTTGGTTGTACACGGCTAAAACCTTTCGTGGCATACAAATACACTGACCCCTATCTGCACAGGTGAAACGCTTTACTCCCCTCCGGTGTAGGTATGCTGAGGTCAGAGGAGTTAACTATGTGTACTTAGCCCAATGTGAACAAAAGAAGAAAGAGTAGACAAAAAATTTCATTATTTTTTTTATTTATTAACTGTAATAAAATATCTAAATTTAACTAAGGTACCATCTAAGCCTAGAATAATCAGATACAGTATGTTAGATTGTGTGTGTGTGTGTCTGTGTGTGAGGAAGACATTGCTTGGACAGCTGACTTAGTCTTGAAATAAACGCATGCTCTAGTAGAGATTAATGACAGCTTGAATAGCCACCCAACCATGCTTCTTGTAAAAGGAATTCTGTATGTATAAAGGGAAAGGAATTGACCAGGCCACCAGAGGACTGGGGCAGAAAATGCTGGCTGAGTTCCAGGACATTTCCCTTCCTCTCAGTTGACAGCCATTTTAATTCCTCTGCTCAAACAATGCACAGAGAGCAGTCTAGCGTCCATCCATCACTTGGCCAATGCTGTAATCCCTGCCCTATTATAAACAATCCAATTAATATTCATTTTCCAATGCTGCAATTAGTCTCTCTCTCTCTCTCTCTCCCTCTCTCTCTCCTTCTTTGATTACACACAATCACAGACTTCTGACTGAGTGTTGATAGATTGTTGAAAAAAAGAAAGCATTTTTTTTTACACTTGTGGATTCCTCTTGTGTATTCTGTCAGACCAACTTATTCTTTGGCCAACTACCATCCATGCAAAACTGTTCAATCATACTTTTATAAGCATATCTTCATATCTGTTTTTGATAGCCTGTTATCAAAGCTAATAACACATCTATGCATTTTTTATATCTATAGTCGCAATACACCACTCTGGGGGCCTTCAATGGCATGGATCAAAATGGCGGCTCCACTTCAACTAGTCCCTACAACAACGAGCACAATCAGAACAATGTGACGGCACCGTCACCCTACGCCCAGCCTAGTTCAACCTTTGAGGCTCTATCTCCATCACCAGCCATCCCTTCCAACACAGACTACGCTGGCCCTCACACCTTTGATGTGTCCTTCCAGCAGTCCAGCACAGCCAAGTCAGCCACCTGGACGGTAAGACGCATTTTTAGGTTTAAACTAAAAATTTAGGTTTAAACTAAATTTATAAATAGTTTATCAATGTAAGGCAATGCAATGGCAAAAGTGATAAGGTACACATGCCTACATTTAAGGGTACAATAGAAGTTCTTTGCTACACAAAATTAAAACATAAAACATAGTGCCCTCCAGTCATCACCACTCCTAAGAAATCACACAGGTTGATCAGAACATGCTTTAGATGCCTCAGAGCTTGATTTCTCAAAAAAAGGACATTTCCAGTTGTTTTACAACAGGAATTATATATTTTCTTATAAAAAATAACACACTTATATGCTGCAGATAAATGCCCCAGGCCTGGCCTCTCACAAGCTTGTAAAAAAAAGCATATTCCTATTGGAGCAGTGTAAAGTCTTTGACTGATCTGAGCTCTAGGCTCTTCTGTGATCTGTATGAAACTCTTAATTACCAAACTGCACCTGTCAAAAGGAAAAAGCCCTTGAGGTTTAACTGGCCTGATCTTACGGAAAGGTGTGTTCTCCCACACTAAATCAGTGCTGACTGCTGCTTCGGCTTTGCCCCATAGGGGTTTTCAGTTCAAATTTGTGCGAAATTCACCTAATGATTGAATATTTCGTTCACAAGTTTACTGGTCATGAGGTGCAGAGTGTGCAAAGAAAAAAGACAATTGGTTTGTCCTTTGACTTAATTACACATTATGAAAAAAAATTTATTTAAAAATACACATAACGAAAAAGACTATACATACAGTAACAGTAACATGAATTAAGTGTAATGTAAGCTTTAATGCTGGAAAACCTATATATTAGTTAGTTGAGTTATTATAGTATACATATATAGAGGCATGAATCCAATATTTTCTTTGAAATGTCTATTGTTTATTTAAAAATCTTTTCTTGTCATTTCTGATGTAATGATTACTTAAAGGTTTAGCCTGTTAATGACATTTACATGTAATATTTTCCACAATATAAAGTTTTAGGTTTTAGGTAGATTAAATATGAAGCAAACACAACTTTTTATTTAAAAAAGACACATTTTTTGTTTAGAGATTGGATGAATTCACCACATAACCAAGAGCTTATATGTGCTATAAAAAACATCTTCATGAAAGACCCCTCAACACCCAACACTGCCGCCTGCTGGATGTTTTTTTCAAGTGTTAATTGTTTAGCGTTAATTGTGATGTTATCGGTACATAGCGGTAGTAACATGCATCAGTAAATATTATAGTGGCTACGTATGTTTCAGTGTCATGTTTGTTTGGTTCGAATATGATACACATAAAACTGAAAACCGACAAAACCAGCTAGTCAAGTTCCAAGGCTTTCCAAAGGCTGTTCCGTTGCAATGTAATAAACACATTGACTTTCATTATGCAAAGTACAGCCAACCAATGAGCACCACAAGGTGGTCATCTTAATGGACAGCCCACCCCAGCGAGCCGTTGTCAAAGTTAACGCACCAGCAGGTGGCGATAAACAATTTATTTAGCTACTCTAGGCTTTGCATCTCTAATGACGCTAGCTAAAGAATAAAGCTGGTGAATTAGCAGTGTTGATGAAAACGCTGTTTGTTTGTTTTGGCTACTTATTCGAACCCAATACAGATCTAGAATTTCCAGCCGTTTAATCATAAAGATTAATTCAGAAAACAAGTTTTTTGATTCTATGGGAATTGATTTTCAGCATTATGAATGATGTGCCATTTGGCACAAGATAGTCTGGAAAAACCTGTGTTTCTGTTACACGGATGATAAAAGCTAATGCCTTATGCCTCTGAGTAAACAAGTGAAGGGAAGAAACTTTTCTCAGACTGTAACCTCATGCTCATTGGCTGTGTGGCTGTGTGGGATAGTGACATATGCCTGATTCCCACAACAGCCTGTGTCATCCTCACTCATGTAGCTTACACTGCCAAAAAACAACAGGTAGCTGACATCACTGTTCAGTGGAAAGCTTCTGGGTGTGAGAATGACACACTCCATTGTCTTGCTTGTGTCTCATTTTATCTCACCGTAGCCTACAAACCTGTCCAGAGTACAGTAATAGTGATGAGATGTGCATAAAAAAGCAGGCTTACTGTGTTTGGGGTGACATGATACACGCAGAGTAAAGGGGCAAAATTATGTAAAGACAAAATCTCTATTTGCAGTCACTTTTACAAAAAAAAATTGAGAGAATTTCATATCAGTGTGAAATTGGTCCCTTTTTATATTCTCTATTAAATATATGATTTTGCTTTTCAAAATTTGACCTTAGGGTCAAAAAATATTAGGGTTCAGATTTCTAGATAAATGTTGCTTCTTGCCGACACACCTATATCCAAGATACGTCTTCCTTAATAAAGTTGTTTTGACACACAACAACACACTCATGTATTTCCTGGTATTGAATCCAACCTGCCTAACTTACAGGAAGGCTTTTGCAATCCTGTTGGGTTTTTTTTTTTTTCGTGCATCATCTTTTGTAAGATGACACTACTGATTAGTCTCAATTTCTGTGCTGGTACTCGAGATGAATAATCATTTAAAGGGGTCTCTGTATCATTTGTTTTAAGTGCCCATAGACCCTTTTACTGGAAATCCAGCATCAGCTTATCAACTTTTGTAAGACAAATCTGTAGCTTTGTCTGCATTTTGCACATCTGCCACACTCGATAGCATGCCAGGAGCCCATTGGACCCTTCTGGAGGCCTCCTGGATAGTCTTAGCCAGGGGATTAGAGGAAAGGATTGATAATACTTGTGGTAATTATGTGTGCCTTCTTTTTGAACCCTATCGTGCTCAGAGGCCAATCACTGCACCCTGCTCCATGAATTAAGTTCTCCTACTTTATGTCATAGTGTGCCGGAGGAAAATGCAAAGGAGGGGAGAGGGTGGAGGGAAAGGGGTGGCGGGAGAGGGGGTGAAGGTTGGGGGGGGGTAAAAAGCTCAAAGAAGCGAGTGTTCCAGCGAAAGGTGACAAGATTCAGCTTGTCCAGGAACATCTGCAGGCCCGTCCCATGCCTCGTGAGATGGAGCCAAGGCTTGTTTGTGTCAAGAAACTTGTCAAAACTCGTCTGACTCCACAGCATGAATGTCTAAAACCTATGTAGAAAAAAGTGGAGGGAGTGCTTTTTTTCATGTCAGATTAGCTCTGGGTAAAAAAAAATTATTCTACCTGGATAAAGTTCTATCAGATTTTTGTGTTTTCTACTGTTTAAAATTGGAAAACAATTATTTTAACAATTACCCACTCAAAGTCAGTGAAAAGTTGTTGCAGTCCAATTTCGAAGCAGCCATATTGGTTTCAGATCACAATCATGATCTTAATCTTGTCCAGCTATAATTTCACACCAGGACTCTTAAATTAATCCCACTTTCTCGCATATAGCTTACCTTTTCTTCTTAAAACCCTGATCTTTTCAGGAGATAAAACCTAGCTATGTGTTTTGGTAGACATTTGAGTGAGCACAGATCCAGAGGGGAAGATCTGCTTTTGAGTGTAAAATGTTGTAAATTCAAGAAATCTCTAAGGTAGTGGTTAGCCTGGTTGCCTTACAGCATGAAGGTCCTGGGTTCAATTCCTGGGCAAGGGGTCTTTCTGTGTGGAGCTTGCATGTTCCCTGTGTGGGTTTCCTCCAGGCACTCTGGTTTCCTCCAACAGTCCAAAAACATGCACATTAGGTGAGTGTGTGGTTGTTTGTCTATGTGTTCACCCTATGTGTGCTGGGATAGGCTCCAGCAGACCCCGTGACCATGAATAAATAAATTATTATAAGGCCCAATTGCTAGCAGCTCCTCTGTTTGTTGGCTGCGGCCCTTCATTTTATTGTTTTTACTGAAAATTGAAACACATACAAGTGTAAATAAGTGTAGAATGTGATTTTACTAGAATTTTCAGAATCTAAATGCATTTATTGTTTTGTGTGTTCAACTCACATTAAAATACATTTTCATAAAATATCATCCTACCACATATTTTCCACATATCCTTGGCCATCCAGCAAGTTAAGATTTTATTCCATTCTGTTTTGTCATTGCAGGTGTTTTCCCCCATTCTTTTTTTTTCCTTCCTGCTGTGTGTGTGTATATGTGCGTGGGGGGGGATCTTTGCATTTTTGTCCAATGAAGTCTAGTTTGTGAGCGGCCTGGGGCATGATGGTACATGCCTGTTATGAGGGGGGACAAGACTGAAGGCGCCAGGGCTTTGGGCCTAGCCGCCCCATCCTGCCTGAACCCGCAGCTCTTCTTCACTTCACCACCAACACTGCAACTGCAGATCTGTCACAACATGCCGGGAGTTGAAGAGTCTATGTTAACAGTTACAGTCCTCTTACTTTATAATCGCCAACCAGATGAACAGTAAATAAAAGTGGCTATTGTAAAGATAGTTAGAAAGATTTAAATCCTTTGATATTCTACTTTTTATTGTTCTGCTAATAAATAGAAGAGAGCAGATCATGAATCCTTTTAACCTCAGCAAACTGCTGGTTCGGAAATGCCAGGTGTTTGCTGGCGGCTTTGCCACACACCAAGCTTCAAATTTTGTCGCCCTTGTTGCGTCAGACCAGCACTTTAGCAGAGTCCGTTACTAAGCACAACCTATTGTAGGATGTGTTATTCAAAAAAAATCCTTGCCCCCCCATTCAAAAAGTTATTCTTTCAGCTTTTGTATGCACTACATTCCCAAGCTGTGTAAGTCAAATTGTAGCCAATGAATAGAAGATAATTGCATGTTAGTGCCAAAATGCACCTCCTTGTGAAATAAGCCACGACTCCCATCAATCAGATCATGTACAGCTCCACCCTGTGTGTATCTGTGTGTTTGTGTGTGTGTTTGTGTGTGTGTGTGTGTGTGTGTGTGTGTGTGTTTTCCACTCTCAGCAGCAAATCATGCCTGGCCGTGAGCAAACACAGCAGTCGGCACACATATTTTAATGTTTGAAATGTGTTGCTTCAGGGCTGGGATTGGTGCTTTTTTACTGATACTGTGTGTTTGTGAGTGTGTACGTGCACATGGTGTGTAGCGATGGGGTTTTGCATATAGGGAAAAAGTCATGCTTGTTTTTCCACTCGTTTCCTTTGTGTAGACAGAAAGGGGTCTTTGTTCATTAATAACATAACCGGGATGGCTTTTATTTAGATTTTTTTCCTTTTTATATTCTCATGGTCATATACATATACAGTATGTAGCTAAATATATACTTTGTAATAGTACCCCTTTCCAAAACTTTATTGACCGCCATGTTTTTTTAATAGTAAAAGGCTCTTTTTAACTCTTTTAAATTTAGCGCTAATATTTATATGAACTTTACTTTGCTGCCAGTATAAAAGAATTTAATGTGTAAATACTAAAGTAATCTTGTTAGTCTAGTCGTATAGCCTATAACAGACTGCTATATCTTTTGTAACTTATTTTTTTCTTTTTCTTTTTTCCTTTTCATTCTTTTAGGGAAGTTAATTACAAGCCCAAGGGAAATGGCAGGGAATTTTGTCCTGTATGTGTGTGTGTGTATGTATGCGTGCTCGTGTCCTTGCCAAGCTTGTGTAATACTCAAAGAGATAATAGGCAGGTGTTGGGATGGGCTCCTCTCACTAGAACACCCCAAATCAAAAGTTAATAGAAATGGAATCTAATGGTCTTATTGTTCCTCTAATCAGCCCAGGGGCGATGTTCTCTTTTTTTTTACCCCATCCTTCCTTCCAGCTTTAGAAATGAACATTAGAGTGTTGCATTTTTTTCCATAAGTCTGAGCACTTTAGGTTTAGTAGAGTTCTGAAGGATTGAGCCGTAACTGGATATGATTGAGGATGATATGAGGATTTATTGTGTGAATTTATTGTGTTAAAGATACACTGGATGTGACTAAAATCTGACTTCCATTTTAGTTTTTTGTGATTGTCTACTTTCTTATTTCAACACTGGAATTCTTTTTTTTTTTGTAATTTTGGTGAGGTATTTTCAATTAAAGTGTAGTAAGTGTGTTTTATTACTGATCAGGATGTATTGCAAGCTGTGTAAATGTGTGTGGGAGAGTTTTCCGGTGATGCATCGTCTATGAGTAAGCCTATGCCTCTTGGTAGTCTACGGCTCTTAACATGAGTCAGCTCTGCTGTGTGAGGCAAGTCAGATTTTTGTGGTTGGTGATCTGATGCCTCGTCAAAAGGTGTGAAACTGTCATCATCAGAAATCTATTGGGAAATGTGGGATAAGCCATCATTAGTAGATTTGTGTAAAATATCCATTCATTCATTCATTCATCTTCTATACCTGCTTATTCCTGAACTCTGGGTCACGGGGGTCTGCTGGTACAACCTGGACAGGTCGCGAGTTTATTGCAGATAAAGCTAATTATTGCACTTTTTTTTCCCAGACAGTGTATCGATATTAAGTGATTTGTAATATTGATACAAATTGATAATATTTCATTAAAACCTTCAGAGTGTGTCAAACAACTTCCTTGTTGCTGACACATACTGTAATTGTCAAATATAGTGGAAAAAATAAGCTTTTGTATTTGTCCCATTTTGTCCCATTTTACTTTACTTACCTATGTTATGCATTGTACTGCAATATGTTTTGTATTGCAATATACAGTATTGTGATATATTTTATTGTGCCCCATGCGTCCCTTCCCGATAGACAGCCCTAACTTTTTATTTTGGTTAAAATTTCAGATGTAGTTGCTACACTTTTAAATAGTAGGCTTTAAATTTGTTCACATGGCCAAAATTGCAGGCTTCATATTTGAACCTCCCGTGCTTGAGGCCAGAGGCTGTAGTAGCCAGATGCTGCTGCTGCTCGTTTAAAGTGTTATGGCTGTTGTTTAGCCAAACAGCCACGATGGTGCAGGTGTTTGACTTTACTAAGCCTATGGCCACATCCTTTCTGCTTTTCAAAGTTTTATTGCATTGGTTTCGAAGACATAGTTACAAACAGACTTTATACTAGCATTTGACGGTTCTCTCCTTTTTTATTCTGTTCTTTCCAGTACTCCACAGACCTTAAGAAGCTGTACTGTCAGATCGCTAAAACATGTCCAATTCAGATCAAAGTCCTGACCAGCCCACCTCAGGGAGCAGTCATTCGGGCAATGCCGGTCTACAAAAAAGCTGAGCATGTGACCGAGGTGGTCAAGCGTTGCCCCAACCATGAGCTCAGCCGGGAATTTAATGACGGTAGGCAAACCTGTAATAGATTTAAAACATGATTTTATGACTGCAGCTATAATATAAAATAGCTTTGAAAAGCTTGGCTAATTTTCCCTTTGTTTAATAGGCCAAATTGCACCACCCAGTCACCTGATCAGAGTGGAGGGCAACAGTCACGCCCAGTATGTGGAAGACTCTATTACTGGGCGTCAGAGTGTTCTGGTGCCATACGAACCCCCGCAGGTAAGTCACACACAAACACACCCTTTGCCTTCTCACCACACACATTTTCTCACAGTCCCTCAGTCTGAGAGCCCAGGTTCAGATTTACATCATCCATATATCATCATTAGTTTCTGAGATTCAGACAAACAGGAAAAAAAGGTTGTTTTACTTGACTCTAAATTGTACTGATTTACATAAGATTCACAAACATGGCATTTTCTGCCTAACAGGTGGGAACCGAGTTCACAACCATCTTGTACAATTTCATGTGCAACTCCAGCTGCGTAGGTGGAATGAACAGACGCCCCATTCTCATCATTGTCACACTGGAAACCAGAGAGTAAGTCCCTGATACAGATATCTCAGAAGATTCCTCAAAGTGGTGACAGTCTGGCTTCATGATTAACATACATGTGTGTTTCACTGCAGTGGTCAAGTTTTGGGACGCCGGTGTTTCGAGGCTCGTATCTGTGCATGTCCAGGACGCGACCGTAAAGCAGACGAGGACAGCATTCGCAAGCAACACGTCACCGATGGAACAAAAAGTTCTGAGGGTACGAAGCGCCGTAAGTAGTGCTGGGGGCTGGTGATGGGGCTTTGCATGAATACGCATACACAAATAAACACACATACACACACACACACAAACACATGCTGTTGCTGTCTTTATGGAGCTTTGCATAGACCAACATGTGACTGTGGGAAGTATTTTTCTGGTGGTGATAATGTATGATGCTGTATAGAACATCTCGTTTTTTTGCTGTGCTTTATATTTTATAATATAAAATGTATATGATATTTATGCATATTATAATTTTTAAATGTGAAACTTGTCTAGTCTTAGATCCTGAAACACACACACCCACATACACACACAAACTTTGCATGATGCTTGTCTCTAACACTATACGATACCCGGTGACCATGAAAACAAAAAAAAAACATTTAATTTCTGTCTTCAACATAATTCTTTTCTAATAAATTTTTAAAAATTATATAATTTAAAGACATATTCACTAAATTTGTTTTAAACGAGTTAGCCATACATGATCACCTGTGCTTTAGTGGTCACTGGAATTTGCTGCTTAACTCACATGTTAACATTATATTACAATGTAAATGTGACGTAAACATATTTTACCCATCTATATGTCGCACCTCTCTCTCTCACTTTTTCTCTCTCTCTCTGTAATGTTCATCTCTCTTTTCTTTGTCTCCTGCAGCTTTCCGGCAGACTCACAGTATTCAGATATCCTCTATCAAGAAAAGAAGATCCACAGATGAGGAGGTTTTTTGTTTGCCTGTGAGTATCACTTATCATTGCTCAATTCATTAGTTTAGGGCAAAAAAAGGAAATGGTGGAAAGGTAAAAAAAAAGGCATGAGTACCAAAAGCCTGTCTCCTTCTCTGTCCAACAGATTAAAGGCCGTGAAATCTATGAGATTTTGGTGAAAATTAAAGAATCTTTGGAACTCATGCAGTATCTCCCTCAACAAACCATAGAGTCATACAGACAGCAGCAGCAGAGTCTTCTGCAGAAACAGTGAGTACCTCACACACAGGAAGATTAGCTCACTAAAGCAGGGGTCAGTCCTGCTCTTAGTATAGAAAATAAGAATATACCAGACCCCCTGTTTGTGGGTTTAGCTGCAGTCAGTGTACACATGCAGGCCACACAAACACATACACACACAGTACCACCAAGGTTCACCCTGATGCTTGTTTGTTGTGTTTAATCTGAGCTGAATGTTTACCAGTGTTTTTTTTTTTACATCGCTGCATGGATATAATCCTTTTTTTTCTTCAGCTGAATTCACTGTGACATGTGTTTGAACAGGCATGCGCTACAGTACAGACCCAGCTCAGTTACGCTTCATTTGGGTTACAGGATTTTAAACCTGAAAGAGTTGAAAACTGACAGTGTGTTGATTGCATGAAGTTTGGATTGTGATGAGATTGCATGAGTTTCAATCGAAAAAGCGTGCAAAGCTTTTCTAGCTCCTTGGCCAACACTAAAAAGGTTAATCTGAGGCAGCCTAACCTTAAAAAAAAGGGTGTACCTTGTTCAAATGGTGCTGCATTAGAATTTGACAGTCGGAAAGGTAACTGAATTACAGGACAGTCAGGCAGGTTTTCCCAGGTTTACCTCATCATCCCATTTTGAGGAATTGGCTGGTTCATATTTTCCCAACGGCAGAAATGTTATGAAGCCAGAGTCGGAGTAAAAAAAAAATAAACAAAAGCGAGGGAGACAGCTGAAAATTATACCTCTGAATAATGCACATCGACGCCCTGTGATAATTACTGCTTTTGTTTGCTTCCCTCATTAAGAAACTGACAGATGATGTAGCGTCTGTACACTCCCTGTTGTACAGCTCTTTTTTTGTCTTTTTTATTCTTTTTTTTCCATTATCATTTTGTCCCAGCTCTAAGTGGAGTGGAGTGAGAAGCTGTGCTAGGAAGGGCCGTTATTAAGGGTGGTTTTAGCACAGCTGAAAAAAAGCCATTAAAAACTGTTTTATGACTCCTTACAAGCTCTGTGGTCTGGAGGGCAACACAATGAGTAGGTGAGAAAGCCATTATTTTCCACTAACTGTTCATTCTTAGGAAAAGAACAGAGCTCACAGTATCGGACATCCTATAATAGCCAAAAGTCTGATAATCTCTGCAGAAAAATTACTCCAGAATCCCCAGTTCCCTGGTGATAGGCTTAGGAGCTGGTGTTTTCATTTGGCCCTTTTTCTGTTGTGATGTTTTGATGGATTTGGACAGATTGATATCGGCTCACTTCTCTTTCTGATGATTTCATACTTTCCACAGTGTTGATGTTTCCTCTCAATCTGTTCTGGATGTTTGTCTAACCTTTGGGGTTTTTTTTCCATCCTAAATAAAACTTCCTGCTATCTTATTCAGCGGTTCCTCTCGTCTTTTTGTTTCACCGTATTTAGGAATCCAGTTTCTGTGGTTGTTCAGTAGCGCCACACAGTGGACATCATTAACATTGACAGTGTACACTGCACACTTTTCTTTCCTTTTAAATTTCTTTCTTTCTTATTTCTGAAAAGTAAGGCGACTAGGAACATTAAAAAATCATTTTAGCTTCATTAATAGTATAATAAGAACTCGATATAAAAATAATATTAACGGAAAATATATTTGTTCTGTAATCATTTTCCAGGTTTGTAAGAAAGTAATTAGGTAATATTTAGCAGAAGCATTATATATTTAATGTTATAGTTCTTAGACTAGATTATTTTAGAATAAACAAACTGAAATACTTTACTGAAAAACAGTTTTATTTTCTTAATAAATATAGTAAATGCAATATGATCTTGGATTAACCAATACAACTAATTCCACTGTAAATCACATTTCACAGGCTCACACACGCTGAACGTAGTTAACCACATGTTGTATGTCATATGTTTATGTTTAAAGATGTAAAATATTATTTATTCTGTGGTTA
>JAOTQW010000014.1:10103424-10117394 GCA_026260075.1 Sisor rabdophorus
ATATATATCAACATCCCACCCAGGACTTCCTTAATTATTTCCTTACTTAAACAAAAAAAGTCAGAGTTCTTCAGAAACTGGAAAAAATTATATAACCAAGCATCACCGGAACTAAATCAGAGCCTTTATGTTAAATATCTGTGATTATAGATAGGTGCCAACTGGGACTGCTGTAAATGCAGCCTTGCCTAGATACCATTCTTCATTTTTCTTTTATCCATCTATCACTGTTTTTTATCTCTTAGTTCTGTCCTTCCTTCCTCTCCTCTTCCTCTGTGTGTACAGCCTTCTTTGGGCCCGTCTGCACTCTGAGCTGCTGGAGCCTTTAAGTGAGCAGAAGAGACGTTTCAGTGCATCCTAAAAGCAGGAGAAACATTCCTCCTCTTCCTCCTCCTCCTTCTGATCTATCATCACATCCTTCTTCATCAGTTCTTCTTTGCCTCCTCTGGCTCTTCATGTGTTTCTCTGTGGCAACTTTAGAGACTGTAACCTTCAGCTGGATTTTGGTCTCCCTTCCCCCTCCAGAAGTTGTTGTCACACATTTAAACAAGGAGGTTTTTGCTACAACTGCATGCTTTTCAGATTGGGATTGGCTCTCGGTCTCAGTCATATCATGTGAGAGTTTGTATAATTTAAGTTACGGCGCACTCACACTAGATTTAATTAAAATGAAAAGGCCTGATATTTTTAAGTATTATTTTTTCCAGGCTTGTGTCAGTATTTTATTATATTCAGTGTTCCTCCGGTGTTTTTAAAGGGTCTTTATTAACTGAGCTGGCTGTTGCCTCAGCACTCGTTTGACATGTCTGTTAATATTGCACACAAGTTACATTGCACAGAAATAATAACAGCCACTCAGCCAGTCACCTCAGCCACATCTTTCAGTCTCGCTCGCTCTTTCTCTCACTTTCTGTCTTTCTCTCATTTCCTTTTTCTCACTCTCACTCTTTCTTTCTCACTCTCTCGTTGTTTCACTCTGTCTCCCGCTCTTCAACTCTCTCTCTTATGCTCTCATAACCTTGACTGTCTAAACCAGGAACCAATCAGATGTTAATGTTTTTTGTTAGTTTTGCTATGGGACTCATGGTGTTCTTGTTTTATGCTTGTTTTTGAGTCAGTCTTTCTGTTATTATTGGAGCTGGGCTCATTTTGTTGTCTTTGGGTTTTTGGGGCAAGGACTTTATTGATAACTTTATTAATGCTGGTCATGTTTTATAAAGTGCACTGCAGGACAGTCGTTGTTATTACTAAATGATATGGATGTTTTCTTAAAAACAAATCCGGAGAGAATGAGAACAAATGCTAGAACGTTTCTTTATTTCAGTGTGTGTGTGTGTGTGTGGGTGTGGGAGTGTATGTGTGTGTGTAATTAGATGTATAATTATTGCCCATTGCACTTTTGTCTGTTGTTATTCAATAAATGTCCTCTGCTTTTGACTTTCTTTTTTATTTCTTTTAAAACATTAAGACTCTTTAATATTTAAAATTCAATCACCATCAAAAAAGCATATAAATGGTTAAAGATACAGTATTTCTTTAAAAAGCATTTATTTAGGAGCAGCATTTATTCTACATACTTTACACATAACATTTCTTAATTTATATACAATACAAACTGTCTAATTTGGCTACAGACATGTATATACATATATATATGTAAATGCTGGTACATTAAACAAATTGGATATAGAATCAGTTAGAAAACCTGACAATCATCGTAAAATTGTAGCCATCTTTTTATTCATGTTCTGATTTAGCTTTCATTTTACTTAGTAAAATTTCTCTCAATTTTTATCTCTTACTTAGCCATTGTAATTTTTTTTTACTTTTTATAAAGAAAGTATGCAACTTTGGCAAATATACATAGTATAATATACAAATGAACATTCTCTTGAGAGTTAAAAGGCTTTATGTTTAATGCTGATGTGCCGAGTGGTGCCACAGCTTGCATTATAGCAAAATATTAATATGATCATGAGCATGTATCATTTCAGATTAATAATCATTATTGCATTTATTAAGTCAGCCTGCTCTCCATCTCCATCAAACCCAATTAGAATAAATCTAAATTACCATTCAGAATAATTTAGGGGTGTGAATGCAATGGTCACTTCTTCCCCTTTTTTGGTTCCCGGATGATCTAAAATCATTGAGAGACATTAACAATCATTAGATTAATTATATATCATTGTGCACTTTCCCGGATAGGACACATGATCGTTGTATATTGTTCATGATCTGGAGTTAAATGTGATGAAAATTGACAGGCCATGTCCTTCTACTTTTCCTCTCTGCTCCAGGAGCCCTCTGCCTCCTCAGCCATCATTCGGTTCCACCTCTCCTCCACACAGCAAAGTGAACAAATTGCCATCGGTCAGCCAGCTGATCAACCCACAGCAACGCAACACACTCACCCCGTCCAGCATGGCCGGAGGACTCACAGACAGTAAGGATTTAATACAACACACACTATTGAACTTTGCTAGAGCATTGAATGTCATACATCTAAAAGGAAATAGCAAACTGACTGTTGTCGACTATGTAGCTTTAAACAGATTTTTGCATACATGTATTTGCACTAAGCAATACAGCCCAGAATATTTGACTGCAGTTATTTTCCTACTTACAGCTTATTTTTAATACACCCTAATTACATGTTGGTATCTATTTAGTTCAGCATACGTTTCGTTTTCCCCTGTAGTATTTATTAGTCAATGTAATAATTCGATCAGCTTCTGTTCACCTCAGGGTCTGAGCTTGTCTGTACACGACAGCTACTGAGCACCACTCGGTGTCTCAGTGTCCCTCTGACAGCCAGTTTCCTTTTACAAGTTAACTGGATCTTTGTGGGATCTTTGTGGTTAATCCCTGGGGCTCTCAGCTCCTGCCTGCATTTTTCATAATATAGGAAAACAGGCTCAGTTGTCTGCTATTGCCTAATCTGTACCTCGGTCGCCAGTGGCTACAGACCTTGACATTTACACTAGACACCACAGCTGGGGTAAGACTAAATGTGTCTCACTCTCTGTCTTCCTCTGTTTTTTTTTCGTTACAGTGTCCCCTATGATGGGCACTCACATTCCCATGAACACAGATATGAGTTCACTGAGCCCCACACATGCCCTACAGCCACAGTTACCCATGGTGCCGTCCTCCCACTGCACACCTCCACCGCCGTATCCCGTGGACAGCAGCATCTCCAAGTACGTGTTGATTGCTTGATTTCAGTTGTTCTTCCACATACCAGTCCAGATGCTCTCCTCACTTCTTTGTTAAAAAGTAATTAAAAGCAGAATAACTAATACACATGACTAGTAGAGAAAGCGGAAAGTCTGGGCAATTATTTAAATAATAGTTCTTGGTGTAGCTGTATGACTAAGCATTTAAGGAGAAAGTGAACAACCTGGGCTGTCCGGTATAACGGCAACATACTGACGTGGTGGTGTTTTTTTTTTTTTATAGCATCGATTAGCTTATTAGTAGAACACCTTCAAATTCAAATTTCAATGTTATTTTCCACATACATGATTATACCCCATATAACATATAGTGAAATGTTTTTATTTGCATATCCCACCTTGGGATCAAAGCGCAGAGTCAGACAGGATACCGTGCCCCTGGAAGGGTTAATGGTCTTGTTTAAGGACCCAACAGCGCTGGGGCTTGAACCTAGGTCTTCCTGGTCGGTGGTTGGGCATGAACCCATGTCTTCCTGGTATTCAGATCAACAACTCAGCACATTAACTATTTAAGACCTTTTTTCTAGACCTAGTTTCTGTGGTTTGCTATAAAGTTCCATGGTTTAAATCTGCTTACCGTTAAAAAGAAATCCAGACTGTGTGCATGCACGGATTGCAAATGTGCCCAGTCCTAAAATACCACAGTAATCAATCTGTGTATCAATTAAGACATTAACACTTTCAGCTATAATTTCTACAATGACCTCATAAAATATTCCCATTATTCCTCACACAGATTCCCAAAGTAATCCAGTGGCACTGGTCTAGTGTCTGTTTTTACATTGCTTCTCCATCACATCAAACTCTCAGGAATTACATAATAAAAAAAATTAAAAGGATGAGCTTTAATATGATTAGAGACAGGTAGACTTGTGGACTGGACTGAAAAAAAATGATTCAAAAAGTTTAAATATTTTGTTAAATCTGTTGGCATCGTTTTCACTTGTAAATCCACCTCTATTTCAGTTTCCTGTTACGATTGGGCTGCTCTTCCTGCCTGGACTACTTCACAGCCCAGGGTCTTACCAGCATCTACCAGATTGAGAACTTCAACTTAGAGGTGAGACTCTGCTTGCTACCATTTGTCTCTGCTCTATATCCATTTCCATACATATGCCATTGTCATACGTTCCATTGTACCTACGGTCACCTTACAGCAAGAAGGTGCAGGGTTGGATTCCCAGGCAAGGGAGTTTGCAAGTTATTCCCGCCTAGGGGTTAAGTTGTTAGACTGATACCAGAAAGATCGGGGTTTGAATTCCAGCACCACCAAGCCACCACTGTGGGCTTCGGAGAAAGGCTCTTAACCCCCAATTGCTCAGTTGTAAGTCACTCTGGATAAGAGCATGTTCCAAACGCTGTAAATGTATTTCAGGCTCTTAGAAAAGATGTATATTGGGTTAAATTGCCCATAGACCTAAGTTTGACTGGTTGTTTGACTATGTGTGGCCCTTCGATGGTATGTGTGCTGGGATAGGCTCCAGCAGGGCCCCATGACCCTGAGTTAGGAAATAAGCGGAAAGATGAATAGAAATTAAATGGATAAATAAATGAATTGTAATATACTAAAGCCTACTCTGATTTATGTATATAGCATATTTTATACCTTGTAGTAATTTAAGGTCCCTCACCCTAAAAAGATTGAGAAAAAAAAAATTGTGTTACTGGTATTCGGTAGCTGATCTTATCCAGAGCAACTTACATTTAGCTCACTTATACAACTGAGCAATTGGAGGTTGAGTGTCTGGCGCAGGAGTCTAGCAGTGGTAACGTGGTAATTGAGCCCCAATCTTCAAAAATTCATCTTTAAATGAATGAAAACAGTGTAGGTTTTTTTTGCTCAAAAACAAATAGAAGACTGGTTACAAAATCTCAAGCGAATGACTTTTTAGTCTCGGATTAAAAATTTTATGTATTAGCCTGGAAGAACTGGCTTACCAGTAATAAAGTATGTATTGTGCTGCTGTTACATGGTTGGATAACTGTACATTTCCCAACTAAAGAGTGAGAGTATGTGCAGTTGTCTTGCCTTTGCATTCCTGTTCGCTCATGAGTCACTGCATCCGCAGGACCTGTCCAGGTTGAAGATCCCTACAGAGTTTCAGCACGTGATCTGGAAGGGGATTATGGAGCACCGGCAGAGCATGGAGTTTTCTCCCCCAGCACACATCCTGCGCTCATCCAGCGGGGCATCCTCGGTGAGTGTGGGCTCCACGGAGGCACGCGGTGAGCGAGTGATCGACGCCGTGCGCTTCACCCTGCGCCAGACCATCTCTTTTCCACCACGGGACGACTGGACCGACTTTTCCTTCGACCTGGACTCACGCCGCAACAAGCAGCAGCGCATCAAGGAGGAGGGAGAGTGAGCAAACTGATTTCAGCTTTCATACAGACATACTGTAACTCCTGCATGCCACAAATACAAAACTTGTACAGCTTCTACCAAGTGTTTGATTTCACTTAAAAGCATGCCAATTAAATGCACTTAACGGCTAGTGTTTTTTTGGGTGTATTTCGGTCTGCTTGTCATTTCAAGCCCCTAGTTTGATGCAGGCTAATGTAGCTTTAGGGTAAGCGGTGCTTTGCCGTGTTTGGTTTATCATGTAAAATTTCTTGAGACACAGCACTTAAGAAATGCTAAAGTGTTGGTACTATTTTAAGCTGTTGGCATTAATTCGCTACAAAGATTAAATAATATTTGGGGGCTTTATTGTGTACCCGGGGTCTGTTTGGAATGTAAAGAACCTTTACTCCAATAGGATTCCTAGTATTATACTTTTTTTTTAATCTGTTTGCTGAACCATTTTTTCAGCCTGGTGATACTTTGTTTTAAATGGTAACATTTTGTATTTTTTTTAATTGTCAAACAAGAACTACTTGATGTAATACCGGTATATTAGTTATAATACTTCAAAATCTGGTCACTTGTGACATTTCCAGTATTTTAAATGGTGTTACCTATGCAGTGTACAGATTTTTTTTACATACATATAAATTTTGTAAATATGCAAGGTGCTTATTTTGATACAGTATAAACCAAAAAAATAAAACATCATAACACATTTGTGCATTTTTTTGTAGTTGTCGTCATTGTTTATCACAGTGCTGAAAAAAAGCTTGTTTACATATTTGTAGGCTACTCATGAATTTATTAAAACAGAAGAATTTACAATAAACAATAATGAAGTTCCAACAGAAAACATGTACAAGCCAAAAGCGGACATTAATGAAGCATGAAGCAAATGGTTAACAAATATACCAGCAATATGAACTCTTTCTTTGTCTTTTCTGTAATAATCCAGTTCTTTAAACACAGCCTCGTATTTACACTCAAAACTTGAGTTACGATAAAGGGACACGTCGGCCGTCGACCTGTGGTAACTTTTTAAAGAATCAATCTGTGTCATTCGAGTTGCATTAAACCATGACTTAAACGTTAAATACTTTAACTACAAATTCTCAGCTCATTAGTGGCACATTATCAGGTACAGTTTTGCAGCATATGCACATCACCATCCCACAGATCTTTTCTTTTACCTTTTACTTTAAGGCTACGAGCACAGAGCATGAGCAATGACTCCTGTAGGAGTTAATTACATTAATGAGATCTCTTAACTGAGAGACAGTTATGGGCCTGAGTGAAAAGTGCCTGTTACACGTTGCATTATGCCATCAGTCGCCTGTACATCCATACACACAACAGACTTCAATATAAATACGGCATCAAACCAGTGCTCTTAAACTCGCAGGCATAATTACTGCTTGGATAAATATGCAGAGAAGTCATCAGTAAGAGTGTACTGCAGTGACTAGTAAATAAGGAGAATAATCAGAAATGAAACAAGACGAACTGAGCACTGACACTTCAAGGCTTGAGTTTTTTCAATTACAGCAGGCTCTGCCTATATGTCCTTTGCATATAAAAAAACAGCGTATTAGCTACAGGATTAAGGCTCGACAGACATCCAGACTGAGGCGGCAAATCCGACTTTAAATCTAAAGGGTTCGATTTTCTTGACAGAAACAAGATGAAAATGCAGAAGGCTAAACTTAACGACAGCATGTGTTAAAGGCTTACGAGTCTCCCATCGATGTAATCAGCAATACTGAATGTCAGTACTGTCTTAGGAGACCACTGAGGGGGTGGGTGGGGGTGTGGAGAAAAGCCTATTCCTTTCCCTCTGCACGATTGTGCTGACTTGTGTAAAGTCGTGGCAGTCTCGCTATACAGCCGGAGTGAAGTCTCAGAGCAGCAGCGACTCTACGAGCTCTCCAGAGCATCCAGAACCTTCATAATCTGCTGCTTGATGGCTTTAGTGGCATCACCAGCGTTTGGAATCAAATACCTGCAAAAAAATATATATTCTGGGTGATTCACAGATGAAAGTTGATGAAACTGACAATCACTAATCAAACTATTGTACACGTTATATATATATATATATATATCCTGCTCTGATGCTTTCTAGTGACTCACGAGACACTCATTCAACTTTCACCGAGAAATTAAATGGGCGTTTTTCGCCCTCCATTATATCCCGGTCAGTAAATAAGTATAATTATAAGATTAAAGTTCTGCTTGTACGTTGGTGCCTCATATCATTGTAGAAAAAACTCCTATATGCTTCTACTAAAACAAAGACGTTGAACCACTGCAGCAGACACAGGAAGCTGGCATTATCGAACAGGGGATCCAATGGTATCTGCTGAAAGCCAGAAGTGGGTGCAGATTGGACAGCCTGTCATAGACTATAGTTACAGCTTTATCTCAGGAAAACAATACAGATAGCTACTACACTTTACTACACAAATAATACTGTAAAAATTGTCAAATGTGGTAATACTAGTTTCTCCTTGCATAACATGCATGAGAAAAGAGCTGTAGTGAGTGTAGCAAAAATAAATAAATAAAGAGAACATGGATTATATTAAGTACAATGCAAACACATTAAATACAAACACACACAACAGATAAAGAGACACAAAATACACTTGAAAAAACTTTTTCGAGCGCCTTTTGCCCAGTGATTTTTCAACAAATTTTACACTTACTAATGAGTTTCTTCCATTAAAATGTATGTTATGCGTTACACACGCACAAAGTGGTCTGTATAGGTGTGTGTAAATACCGTTCTACAGCCATAATTTCCACTCCTGCTGAGTTGTTGTTGCCAAACTTGAAGGTGATCAGCTCTGGATGTTTCTTTTTCGAGGTGATCTTCACTACAGAGCTTAATGCCTGTCTGGACTGGATGTAGGCGAATCCTTTCCGTGACGCGATCTCTCTTAGACAGTACATGTGTGTCGCTGTGATCAGCAGGTGGCTGCGGAAGATTGAATATTTAAACTTACAACCAGCATGGCTACCGGAATGCCTAATGCACAGATGTGTGTAAAATTAATGAGGCAATTTATACACAAAAAAGAATGTGTTTATTTATGAAAAGGTTTGTGTTTATTGAGTAAAAACAGTTAATGTCTGGGTATCAGTATAATAAATGTGAAATTGAAAAAGGATATTGATTAATTCTTTCTTTATCATTATAAGCACGGGTGGTGGATCTGGAACTTGTATGGGAAGTGAGAAGGTAATACACCCCTGATGGGACTTCAGTCTGTGCACTATGCACAATGAACACACAATGGCTTAGTCCAAAATTGCATACTTCCATACTATATAGTATCAGTAAAACAGGGTACAGCACACAGGTTTCTGGATAACCCAATACCACATATATAAGACATTGTAGGCAACTAAGACCTGCATTCACCTACCAGCCAGTTCAGGAAGGGGTGATGGAAAATGTGAGCACAAGAACACAGGAACAGTAACAAACTCAACTCTAAACTAAGAACCACAGTGGCACCCTGGAGTGGTGTCAAGAAGAAGAAATCATTACCTGGGGAACATGTGTCCAGTCTCTTTAACCTCGTTACACAGGAAGTGGTGCTTTACATCTGGTTTGTTAATCCATGTTTGTATGTTTACAATTTCTTTGCGGTCATCATCTGATATAGAAGAGCTGTCAATCTCATCTAATAAGAGGCAAAGGGGACAATGAACACCAAGATGTCAAGAGAACTGTGACACTTTAAAATCGACAGACAGAAAGAGAATTGAATAGACAGACAGACAGACAGACAGACAGACGAGCCTAAAGATAAAAAGACAGACAATACATAGACAGACAAATACATAAATCCACAGACAGACAGAAAGACAAAGAGTGACAGAAAGCCAGAGAGACAGATAGATAGATCGTTGGGTGGACAGACAGAAATTATAGTGCTTACCTGTATCATATTCCTCCTCATCACCGATGCTGAAGACAGGCTTTACACCCCTGTAGGGTTTACCCACTCGGTCACTGCTGCTTACATGCCTGTGGTAAAAAGCCAACATTGTATTTAAGAGTTCAACCAAAATTACACAGTCTAAAGCGACAAACAAAAAGCATTATCAAAAAAAAAAAATTAACAGTTGTGCACATTTCCAAATGACCAGCATATCTATGACTGAAACACATAAGTAATGTTAGTTGAAAAAAAGCTTTGTTATAAAAGTAGCAGTGTTATCTAAGATGATAACCAAAGTGTGCAGCAAGAGTCAGCAAAGTGAAAACACCTTTGTTTTAACAAAGTTTAAAAAAAAAAACAAAAAGCACCCACAGCTCTGGTCATCATCTGTTCAGCAACACTATAAATAGGACACAGTGAAGGAGCAGTTATCACAGAGAGAGAGACACACACACACACACACACATGATGCATGTTTGCATTGTCCCAGCCACACGCACTGACAGTGATGCCTCATCCTGTGTCCTAGTAAACAAAGATATGTGCAAGCTCTAAGAAATCCATAATCGAACAGAAAAATCTTCATAGAACAAAAAAAGAAACCCTTCCAGGTAGATGTTTAGGACATAAGTCAGACCTAGAGCAGAAACATGAGAATGACTCTACTTAAAAGCATGAACATGAGTGTTAGTCTGCTACTGTGCATGCGTGAGTAAGTGAACTTTGCCCTCTGCAGTGTAAAAGACAGGTTAGATATACATGTATGGGCATGTTGAGGACACCGGGGGCACTCATGCTAGCAGACAGTCAACAGTATCTTACCGATCTGGTATTTCCTTCTCGGACCAAGGCAGAGTTAAAGACAGTCTAAAGTGGAGTAACAGAGGCACGGGTAAAGAAGAAGCCAATTAACACAAGTGTTGTGGAAATGAAGCATTAACAATACAGCAAACAGATGCTCTGGAGCACCACTAAGTGGGAGAAGTTAAGGTGACTCTAAAAGGCCACTGACCTTGGGGGCTCAAAGTTTTATTAGTAGTAAAAACATGAAATTAGTTTAGCCCAACCTCATTCTTTTAAAAAGTAGTTACATTATAGCGGCGCTTCTGTGAATGATTTCTACTTCATGTAGACATATTAATTAATGACTTAGTTAACAATGCTAGAAAGCAGCAGCTACATAAAATCAGTATAAAAATCCTTTTTGAGAATAAAGTAAATGTATTTAAAAACACTTGAAATTAACTTTTTCTTCTTGTTTGCCAGGTGCTTCAGCATTTTTCCACTGTTCATTCTCTTATACAATGTCTTTAAGTGTCTAAAAACAGGAATTTTATTAACAAATATCCGCTCTTATACAGAGCGACTTACATTATTTCCTGTTATACAACTGAGCAATTAGGGGTTAAGGGCTCTTGCTCAGGGGCCCAGCAGTGGTGGCTCGGTGGTACTGGAAATCGAACCGGTGTCTTCATGTTGGTAGTCCAAAACCTTAACCACTGTGCTACCACTTCCCCATACAAGCCACTCAGGAGGTACATTTAATAGTTGAATGGAAAGCGAGATAAACTGTTGGGAAACCAAGTGGAATTAGAACCTTTAGAGTCAAATATCAATCCATTGATTCATTTATTTAGTCAATTATACATCTTCTAGCCCGCAGGAAGGGTAGCAGTTTCAGTCACAGGGTCACACAAACTCACTCACTGCTATGTCGAACAGAGTCGGAGTAAACCTATGCAAGCATGATGAGAACATGCAGGAAGACCCTTTTGCCCGGAATTCGAACCCAGGACAGTGCTAACCACTAAGCCACCATGCAGCCCAATCCAAATATTGGATAAAAAAAAAGATTTGAGCCTTTAAGCATATCAATTATATGTACGTAATAAACATCCCTGTTCAGATTTTAAGGCTTTCTGTTGCAATAATTTGCATTCCTTCGAGGCGGCCTTTCCACTAGATTTTGGCATGTTGCAATGAAATGTTCATTTAAACCGCATAACTGTTAGTCAAGTACTGATGTTGGGCCAGGAGGTCTGACTGTGTTTCCCTGGGTATCCCAAAAGTGTTCATTGGCTTTAAAAAGTGTTCATTGGCTTTCATTGGTGTTATTGGTTCATCAGTTAACTGCACGATCACAAGAAGAGTCTTCAGATTCATCAATGTATTTGATGAGTTTTGTTAATATATAACAAACTGTAAAATATTTAGCAATTAATACAAACGCTTAAATCATGTACCATTTGTTTAATGCACTGAATTAATACAAAAATCACTGAATTAATACAAAAACATTTAAATTAAATTCTCCTTAAAGTGTGTGTGTGTATGTGTGTGTGTGTGTGTGTGTGTGTGTGTGTGTGTGAGGGGATAAGCTCTGCTAATCTGCATTATTGGTTCACTAGTTAACTATATCACAAGTAGAGATGGAAATCTGCATATTTATTTATACACACCGTACATTCATACATGTTTTTTTAATGAGTCTGGTTAAAATATCAACATTAAGTGAGTAATATTTTAATAAAGACAAACATTACATGATAATAATTTAGAATGGCATGTTCAGGGCTACATTATAACACTGAAATGTATCAAGTTTTTTACCTGTCCACTGGAGTTGAGGTGTTTTCTATGAAGCTGATCACCTTTTCTTTCACGTTAACTGATTTGGATTTGAGTGCAAAGGTCATTTTATTGACAAGAGATTTGACGCCTGTGCTGTTTAGCTCCCCCTGTTGAAAAGACATTACATTTGAAATAGACTCTACGAATCAATGCTAAAAAACGTGAACAATCTGCCATAACTGTAAGAGCCACAAGATGGCAGTAAAACACAAATTGAGGCCCCCTTACTCAATGTAAAAAAAAATTTTTTTTATAGATTTCAGGGCATTTTACTGTTGTTAATTTACACAATAGACTGCAGACTGTGCCAAAAAAACACGAACCAGAAAATGCACAACTCTGATTTCTCGCTCTCTTGCACATACACTAAACTCACATCTGCTGAGCTGAGGCTGCTGTGGGATCCAGAAGTGCTGACTATCCAATGGACATACACATTGTCTGGCCCATCCACATTTATGTCTGCCAGATGCTTCTGCAGTGCTGAACCCACACAAAAAAGCACAGAAAATAGTATAACAGTCCACAGCCCACTGAAAAAATTCTGTCCAGAGACTTTACACAAGTCCAAAAAAATTCTTTTTCTTCATGCAAGTACATAAAGATGGAAAAAAAAAAGATAATCGTAAAGAATGTGATGACAGGTTGTGTCTACTTACCCATAAATCCACCTTTGGCAATGCTGACATACTCCTTGTATTTCTACCAAAAGAAAATGGATTAATTATTTTTTTATTTCATTATTTATTATTATTTAGCTATAATGATTTTCAACAGCTCTATCATCAATGTCACCATCATCCTCATCATCATCATTATAAATACATCAGTCATAACATTAACATCATGACCAATGACAGGTGTGAATAAACGAATAACCTTGATTATTTCATCATCTTGCCCTCCTAACTGCACAGTTTAATGCTGCTGGGAAACCTTACTTTGATACTCAACACCTACTTAACCATTGGTACAGGTAAGGAGCAAAACTATGAGTTTAAGTTGTTGACTTGGCCTCAAAATTCCCCAAATCTCAATACAATATATCTGCAAGACAAACAAGTCTAATCTATGGAGGCCCAAACTCACAATTTACAGACTTTGAAGGATCTGCTGGTAATATTTTAGTGCCAAATATCACAACACAGCTTAAGAGGTTTAATAGAGTCCAGGCCTCAATGGGTTGTGGCTGTTAATAATAAGTAAGGTGGTCATAATTTTATGCCTGATATGTAGTGTAGTGCAGATGAACTATAGTCTATGACCTACACTACACATTACACTTATTTTTGTTGATACAGCAATGTGACAGACCTGCAGGAAGTGAGCAAGCACCATGTTCATGTACATGTCTTCTTCCTCACGTCCACTACCCATAAAGCACAGATGTTCACCACTGGCCACTGAACCAGACTCCAGAGATTGCTTTTGTGTTTCCAGGAGAGACTTTACAGACAATGCAAACTCAGATGGGTTGTGCAACATCTGTAGAGGGGAGGAAAGGAAGAGATAAACAGTGCAGATAGGTCAAAGTGTAAAGAACTTTGTTTTATTGCTTAAATGTGTTTTTAGAATCATACATCTCAGCAGATAAAAGATCACTGATTATGGCATAAAATCTACAATGTTTCCTGTGAAAAGAGGAAATAAATACAACAAAAAAGAGTAAAAGAATTCAAAAGAAAAAAGATGATAACATGGAAAAAAAGAAAAAGGAGACAGAATGTAAAACAAAACATTTTACAAAGTAGGGTGGCGCAGTGGTTAGCACCGTCGCCTCACAACAAGAAGGTCCTGGGTTCG
>JAOTQW010000014.1:10166160-10190749 GCA_026260075.1 Sisor rabdophorus
TGTGCATTAGGTTGATTGGTAAGTCTAAATTGCCCATAGGAGTGAATGTGAGTGTTTGTGGTTGTGCCACCGCGCCGCCATCTCTAGTATTGATCAAGCCCAAAATAGTCTATTGTGATGTTGGGTTCTGTACAATGTGACCACTTTGGTTGTTGATTTTATAAATTATTTCTATGCTAGTTAAGTCTTCCTGGGTATTTTTCTAACCTTATTTACAAGTATTTATTTTCCAAGTATTTTTGTCCAAAGTTTAAAGAATTAACGTTAAGCAGTTAATCAAACGGTTGTATTTTAGTCAGTTGCCCAGAAACTAAGACAAATAATAGTGGACGGCTTAGCAAATGAAAAACTTAAAAAGTCTCTTATTCTTCTGTCACACAAATCTATCAATCTCATACTATTAACAGTTTCTTTACACCATTATTTACAACCTGTAACCCACCACCATCAATACATAAACCCCTTTTACTTCCCACAGATTTGGAATTTACACTCTTTATCAACCAACACTCAATCGCTCCATGCATTGAGCTACCATAACACATCGTTCTGTTAGACTTGAGCAAAGTAGGATTTTTGACCTTGGATTGTTGTCAGTTGATTAAGCACTTGTCTGTTTGTACATTCAGCTTTCCAAAAAAAAACCCTATCAAACAAATCACTGAGCTTTTAATTGTTCATGCTGGCGATAGTTATAAATTATTTTCAAGCATTAAAAAAACAGGAAATTCCGGTTCATGCCACATGCTGCTGATAGAATTACCAGACATTATCTGTGGTGTTTGTGTTGTATCAGTTTTCTCATACAGAAAGCTTGGAAGAGTAAGTAATGGTCAATAAAGGTTAGTGGTCCTCGCTTTCGTCCCAGTTAATCACATGACCTGTTTACAATAACAATACGTTTTATTACCAAAACGCAATATAACTAAGAAGGAACAAGGCTAAAACAGCAAACTAAAAAAAATGTTGACCAGCAGGAAAAATCTATTACCCTCATTCTTAGAAAAAGCAAATAAACAACAAAACTAATCATCCTTTTGTCCCTTGCTTTTTAAACAAAAAAACTGAAATAAGAAGAAATACAGGGTTTAGAAAACAAAGGGTTAGGGAATAAGAATAAGAAGTAATAAAGTAATAAAGTAATAGGAAATAAGAAGGAATATAGGGTTTAGGAAAAAAGGGTTGAAAATTGTTTAAAGTCATTAAGTACAGCAATGTTTTCCAGGACACATAACAACCACACGGTCTTGTGCAAGTTGGCTTCCCATTTCACACCAAATATACTATTAGATGACTGAGAATACTGTTATCTCTAAGAGGGCTCACAAAGTGCTTGTGTCCTTAGAATGGTCTTGCTCTTACCAATCTTACTAATGTCTCCACCAGTTGAGCAGTGGCTGGTTATCACTGGCACATGATGTGTTTGGGTGTGTGTGGGTGAATGCAGTGTTCTGATTATTTTGTCCCTGTATCAATTGGGCCCATTTCCTCCTTTTCTATACATATTTGATATGCCTGCAGGCTGTCTTAAAACCACCACCAATCTGAACAGACTAAAAGGGGCCTTAAGTGGAACAGGATTAGAGCTGTTAGTGTGCCAAACTTTACATCTTGGACCAGACAGGTTTCGCAACAGTGCTACTGTAGTAGAGGACATTCAATCATTCACCTTCTATACCTGCTTATTCCTAAACCAGGGGTGCACCCTGGACAGGTCACCAGTCTAACGCAGGGCCACACACACACACAACCACATACACACACATTCACTCCTATGGCCAATTTAGAATCACCAATCAACCTAATGCACATGTTTTTGGACTGTGGGATGAAAGCGGAGGACCTGAAAGAATCCCACGCAAGCGCTGAGAGAACATGCAAACTCCACACAGAAAGACCCTGTGTCTGGGTTTCGAACCCAGGACCTTCTTGTAGTGAGGCGACTGTGCTAATCACTACGCCACTGCACCGCCCCTAGTGGAAGACATATTTCTGGTATATTTAACTTACTAATACCGACATTCAGAAACATTTTAGAAAAAGAAAGCTTAGTTGTTGCTTTTTAAATTTAAGTAAAGAACAATTATATGATCAAAAGTAAATAAGTAAACACCTAAATGTTGCATCCATTTGTCCCTTTTCTATATCTATATATTAGGCTGATTATTACAATGTCTACATTATTTTCTGGCTTTTTATAAAAGCCATTGCTTTGTTCATTCATTTATTCATCTTCTATACCTACTTACCTACACATACTCCTATGGACACATACTTTATAACCAATCAACCTAATGTAATACATGTTTTTAGACTGTTGGAGAACACCAGAGTACCCGGAGTAAACTCACACAAGCGCGGGGAGAACATGTAAAGTCTGTACAGAACGACACCTTTTTGCTGTGAGGCGATCATGCAAATAAAAGGGATTCATTAATTAACTCAACGTACAATAAAAAAATCTTGAAGGCTTATAAGGGCGGCGCTGTGGCGCAGTGGTTAGCATGGTCTCCTCACAACAAGAAGGTCCTGGGTTCGAATCCTGGGATGGGGTCTTTCTTTCAGAGTTTGCATGTTTTCCCCATGCTTGCATGGGTATTCTCCAGATACTCCGATTTCCTCCCACAGTCCAAAATTAGGTTGATTGGTGACTCTAAATTGCCCATAGGACTAAATGTAAGTGTGTGTGGTTGTATGTGTGTGGCCCTGCGATGGTGATAAATTTAGTTCAATTTAATTTTATTTGCAGAAATAGAAAACTAGGCGGTGCGGTAATGTCATAGTTAGCACAGTCGCCTTACAGCAAGAAGGTCCCAGGTTCGATTCCGAGCCAAGGGTTCTTTTTTGTACCAAGTCTGCATGTTCTCCCTGTGCTTGTGTGGGTTTACTCCAGGTTCTCAGGTTTCCTCCCACAGTCTAAAAATATGTACATTAGGTTGATTGGTGACTAACTTGCCCATAAGAATTAGTGTGAGTGTGTGTGGTTGTTCGCCTATTTTTGGCTCTGCAATAGACTGGTGACCTGTCCAGAGTGTCCCCCTGCCTTTTGCCCTAGGTGTGCTCAGATAGGCTCCAACAGACCCCTGTGACACCGAGGGAAATAGGCAGGTATAGAAGATGTATGATAGATACAGAACCTCTGATATAAAATGAGTTAAAAATTTCAAAATAAAATGTATACTAATCATAAATAAACAAGTCTAATGCAGGATACACATGGAAACATACTGTTTGGAAGAATCCTTAAGAGAAGCCAGACGAGTTCAGGAACACATTATCATCTGAGTAATCCCAGAGTTTCTGCTAGGTGAAATTGTCCTGATTGTACTCTCCATCAGAATCAGCATTTTTAAATTCTTTCTTGGTCTTTCCTTAATTGCAGCTAAATTTCCAATGATGGAAACCTGAGGACAAGATCCATGGTGGTACCTGCAGCTTAAAGTTTGTCCATTCTGCATTAACAATCATCAAAAACTATTTTATTTGAAAGAAACTTATTACTATTTACTTTAATCAATAGGCGTCAAGTTTCAGTCATTAAAAAAAGAGTTTTCATTTTAATAAAAGTAAATAAAACCAATGACCTTTCTCTCTTTTCAAAAAGATACACGCTGCTCAAAAAAAGGAAGGGGGACACTAAAATATCTTTATGAATATAGTTGAATAAATTATTAGTGAAAATCAAATTATTAATCCACAGAGGTCTGGATTTGGAGTCACACTCAAAAACACACTACAGACTGCTCCAACTTTAATGTAATGTCCCTTAAACACGTCAAAATGAGGCTCAGTAGTGTGTGGCCTCCACGTGTCTGTCTGTCAATTAGATTCATGACTGGGGAAAAGCTGGGCCAATCCATAGCATCACTGCCTTTGTCTTTGCAGGAACTGCCGACACACTCTGGTCACATAAAATCTAGCAATGTCTTGCATTAGGAGGAATCCAGGGGCAACCGCACCGCTATATGGTCTTACATTTTATTTTTCTTAAATTTGCCAAATTTGGTTTTCTTTGGTAAATGCCAAATGTCTTGCACTATGTTGGGATATAGGCACAACCCCTACCTGTGTACGTCAGGCCCACATACCACCCTCATGGAGTCTGTTTCTGACTGTTTGAGCAGACATTGCACATCTGCTGGAGATCATTTTCCAAGGCTCAGCATTCAAAAAGTGGCCAAAACATCAGCCAGAAAGCATAGGAACTGAGAAGTGGTCTGTGGTCAACATCTGCATCACCACGCCTTTAATAGGGGTGTCTTGCTACTTGCCAATAATTTCCACCTGATGTCTATTCCATCTGCACAACAGCATGTGACATTTGATTGTTCATCAGCGTTGCTTTTCAAGTGGGCAGTTTGATTTAACAGAAGTGTAAGTTTGTTGTTGGGTTGTTTAAGTGTGCTCTTTATTTTTTGAGCAGTGTATATAAAAATAGGGCGGCAGGGTGGCATAGTGGTTTACATGGTCGCCTCACAACAAAAATGCCCCTGGTCTTTTTGTGTGGGGTTTGCATGTTCTCCTGCGCATGAGTTTCCTTCACATACTCCAGTTTTCTCCCACAGCCCAAAAACATGTACATTAGGTGGATTGGAGATTCTAAATTGCTTTTAGGATTAAGAGTGTGTTTGTGTGTAGGCTTCAGCAGACCCCTGTGATGACATGCTAGGAGGAAATAAGATGAATATAAAAGATATAAAAGATAAATAAATGAATAAATAAATGAATAAATGAATAGATGGATGGATGGATGGACTGATGGATGGAAAGATGGATGGAAAGATGGATGGAAAGATATATGTAAGATGGATTACTCAGATCCTGTTAAACCTATGTGGTTCTGATTGATCCCTTTGCTGTGCAATCTGAATAAATGACTTTTGTTTTTGTGTTTTAGGTGTAAATAAAGACGCCTAATTGCTGGCAACCCATAACAATGTAAAGAGTCTACACAAGATGTGTTGATTCTATACAAAGCATTTATTAGTCTGCTGCAGGAGAATGTCCAGCTGATCAGTACTTGTGTAATAATTGTGTTTATCTGCTTAGTGTAAATAAATGTGAAAGATATAAAAAGCCCTAAAATAAATTATTTATTTATTTTACCAGTAAATACATTTATTTTTTGTACAAGTAGAAACTAATGACAATTATAAAAGTAATGATTTAGAAAAACAGGGTTTTTTGGTGTGTGTGTGGGGGGGGTCTAGGAGGAGTGTTTATCTTGAACCTTGAATATGCATTATTTATACTAGTATACTATGAGTAAAATATATACATTATATTAGATTATATTTAACTTACGTGTGTTTTAATGCGTTTTATTTCTCGGTTTGACCTAAAGACACACAGATTTACCTGAATTAAGACTCGACTGTATATGAAGAAATATTCTTCCGACAAAACTGTTTCTGAGCAATAAGTGCATTTTAGAGCTAAGATATAAAGACTTACAGTCTGTGTAAGTAACTATTTCATGTATTTACACATTATAGATAAGCCAAAACAGAACATGCGTACATTGAACGTGATAGATGTGGCAAATATATCATTATTACAGTTATTTGTATGATTATTATTATTTATTCGTCTTCTATATCAGCTTATTCCCAAGCTTAGGGTCACATATGGGCAATTTAGAATTAATTATTATTCTTATTAAATATATTAATAATAATAATGTTGTGGTTGTTGCGCTGTTGTTTTTGTGTGTCTTTAATAGCTATGAGATTTTCAAGTGTGCAAAGTTTTTGAGTCCAAAAATATTTCCCGTAAAAATACGCGCAAGGAATTACACAGACACAGTAGCTATTATTTATTGGAAATATTCGTTTTAATCATTTAAATCATCCGAAAAATTATTTATAAATAAATATCACGTATAGTTAAAAACCAGCATTTAATCCGAGCTTAATAATAATAATAATAATTTAAAAAACGGAGAACACAAACACGTTCGGGCAGGAGAGTAAAAAGAGGGGAAAATATTTGTGAGGTTAACAAATCAGACAAGGTTTCTATAATACACAAACAATCTTGGTTTTGATGAAATCTTCCGCTTAGCGAAGTGCGTGTTTTGCCCGCAGATGCGCAGCAGTAAGGCCGTCCCTGTGAGCGGCGCTGATTTCCTGCACTTCAGCTGATTTGCTTGTGATAACCGTGTCCTTTCCCGCGGCCGTTACTGACTTCACTGCCTCCCGGATTGTTTTGGTGATAATATTTTGGGTTTCAGAAACACCGCCCTTCTAGTTTTTAGTTTTTGGGTGAAGCAATCCTGACATGCCTTCGGGTCTACAGGTTATACACCCACAGACAAAAAAACCCCAAGCGTTGGGGAACGAAACTGGCTTTATAATAATAATCAGGCCGAAGACTGATCAACACTGTAAGGGTTAATTTAGTGGAGCTGGTGTTATTTCAAACTCATCGGTGTCATTTTAATCCACACTTGAGATTTTGCTGTACGTCTTGTAGAATCCAGCCAGACCTGCTGGGCGACTCACAATTTGTGCTTCAGAAAGCACAAACGACATTTTGGAAACAACAAAATCATGGAAATCTCTTTAGCCCACACATATATAAACATTCGCTTGGGATTCCCCTGTCAGCTTATAGGCCTCTGGTCTTGTGCAAAAAATTCCCAGTGTTGAATTAACACCTACATTCTCAGAAATGCAGGTACCAAACTCCTTTTTATTTGTTATCAGCACAATCTTCCAATGTCTGTATTTTTTTCTATACAACTGGTCTATACAATTTTTTCTATCCCATGGAAACATAAATTAAGACGAAAAAAAACGAATAATAAATAATGATTAAAGGCACATACTTGTTTCTTTTATACCTTTACCAGAAACGTTAGCCAATCTAAAAATAAACATACTAAGGATGTTTATTTTGATCATGCTTCTTATCATGATAGAACCATTAGTACAATTTGGTATCCTCATTTGTGAGAGTGTTCCTGGTCTGCATGGGCACATGGGCTCTGTATATAGCTAATAAAAAGTCAGCATTGCTGTATGAGTTAAGGGGATGAGAAACCTTCTGCTAATGTGAATTGTACTCTTTACTAGTTTCCACAATTGGAGCAGTTAGGCAGTTCCTTAAACCCTGGAGATTTTGCAATGCTGTGGGATGATGGTGCTGAGAAAGGCAACCGGCTGGCCAGTAAACATTTTGAGAAGCTGGCTTATTATTATTATTATGTTTTATTTTAGTCCGTGTTGTGTCTCCTTGTGCCTCCTTAAGTCCACTTTGCGCTGGAAGCCTTTTCCACACAAGTCACAGCCAAAAGGTTTGAAACCGGTGTGCTTTCGACTGTGTGTGATCAGATTTGAACTTTGGCTGAAAGCTTTGCCACATACTTGACATTTGTGAGGCTTTTCCCCTGTAAAATAAAATAAAAGCTTTGGATTTCAATTTGCAAAAATAAAAAAAAATGTAATACATCATAGTCTAAAAAGGTTCTATTAAGTCACAATGCTTGGCCAGCTGTTGTTACTTGGATGTTACATGAACATTAAAGGATAGTTAAATTCTATAACAGGTGCCGAGCTGTTGTTCTTGTATTTTATTTTTTTTATATGATTTAAAGAAAAATAAGCAATTTCAAAGACATTAAAACAATTCCATTAAGAAATACTGCTTGTGGGTTATTCATAATTTTATAACCCTATTTTATAACCCTCATCCTTCACACTCCCACATTCGGGCTGTAGCACAACATGATGTGTATATTTCTATATTGTATGTTTAGTAAAACACAGTATGTCACAAAGCCTGTTTCCTTTGACGATAAACTTACCTGTGTGAATGAACGTGTGTTTTTTCATGTCTGATTTCTGGTGAAATCTCTTGCCGCAGTACTGGCACGGGTAAGGCCTCGTATCAGAGTGGATGAGAAGGTGTGTAGACAGGGTAGAGGATCTTTTGAAAGTTTTCCCACAAATTTTACAGTCAAAAATCCTTTCCTGTGGAAGAAAGACGCCAGATCATTTAAAAAAAAGCGAGACAGACCATATCTGGACATGGCAGTTTCGACTGAACTGAAAAGCAGTTACCTGAGAATGAACTGATCTGTGCTGTTCCAGGCTGACTGCATGTCCAAAGGTTTTGCCACAAATGTCACAAGCGAAGGGTCTCGTTCCACTATGGGACCTCCGGACGTGTACTTCCAAACCGTGTGGAGTGGAAAACACCTATGGTAAAGAAAATAGACAGTGTTCTCAACACACTCATTTACACAATTACACAGCTAGTGTTTCCTTATGAATTTAGAAACCTTCATACAGGCTGCCAGTTCAGATATGAAGGGACATTTTCTACCAATGATTTCGCTGTGTCAAATAGTAAAGAGTAGATTTTTGTGCTTTTACCTTGCTGCACTTGATGCATTTGAAGGCTCCATTTAAAATAAGGCGAGTGCACAGCCCTGTTGTGTCTGTTTTTATCTCAGATCTATGGATTTCCATGTCCACATACAGTCCTGAGGCAGTAGCAGGTTGCTCAAACTGATTTGTAGTCGACTCATAATTGCCATAAATGCTTGTGCTGGAACTTCTTTCAGCAAAAAGAGAAGGTTCAATCATTCTTTCTCCATAATAACCTAAGGAGGGATGATGGTGATTAAAGTTCTGCCGCACAAGCTGTCTCATCTCAGAGCCTGAATAACTGTTGCTCCATGGTTCGAAGGGCACCGTGAACGGCTGCGTTTCATCAACACTGGGTGAAAAGGACTTTTCAGAGTCTATAGGGGGGAAAAATAAGTTAGTATTGCTGCAAATCCTTAAACCCCCTCATTGAAAGTTGTTATTTTATTAACTTGTGTAAATGTCTTTTATGTTAATCCCATAACAATGGCTTCAAGTAGAGATCTTAGGTGCAATGCAGTGAAACCTATACACGATATACACATACAGAATATAACAATTAAATCAAATAAATATAGTTATAATAGTGTATAAGGAAAAAAACAACGTTGTTTTAAGACGACCATGTTATATAGGAGACCATGTTAAGAATAATAATAATAGTAAAGATTAGTTTAAGTTATTGTCCAGTAGTATTTCCAGTTTGGTTTGCAGCGATCCACAGAGATCTACTGTAAAATTAACAGGGAGTGTTGCCCTTTAAATGTTTTTAGAGAATTATTTAAAGGGCAACACTCCCTGTCCCTGAGGTGGTATAAACTAAACACTTCTTTTATACAATTCTTTTACCCTTATAGGCCAAATGTGACTTTAAGCCTTAAAATGAAATATTATGTAGTTTCTCAATACTAGAGTCTAAATTCAGTACAGAGATTAAAATGGGGTAATAGAGCCACAATTTTGGGGTATAAAAAGGCTTCTAGATATGTCTCAATGATAATCATATTAATAATAATATGTTATTATTAGGAGGAGGAGGAGTGATAATGATGAAAAGATGAATTCCCAGCACCTCCCAGTAGCTGGTGTGTTTATAAATACCACAAAAATCCACAGAGAAAATGTATTAATTAATTCATCTACTTCTTAGTCCCTAATTCGCCCACACACATAGAGCGAGAAGCACGGGTACACCCTGGACAGGTCGCCAGTCCATCGCAGGGCCAACACACACTTACATTCAATTCTATGGGCAATTTAGAATCGCTAATCAAGCAAGGGGAGAGTATGCTCCTTAAAGAAAGATCCGGAAATCGGACCCACGACCTTCTTTTGCTGTGAGGCTAACCACTACGCCACCCTGCCGCCCCACAAAAAAGATTACGGAGCTTAAAGTAAATTAAATGTAAAGTCGAAACGCACAAACTATTTTAGTCGTTATGCGTTTCTAAAGCGTATAGAACTAAACAGCTCTTGTATCATTTTTATCATTTATTCATTCATCTTCTATACCCGCTTATTATGACCTCGGGGTCACGGGAGCCTACTGAAGCCCATACCAGCGCACATTGCACGAAAAGCAGTGGCAGACCTTGGACAGGTCTCCAGTCTATCGCAGGGCTACGCATACCTTGTAATACATAACAATAACACACACGCACACACACGGTACCTGGTGATGCAGAAGGTGATGGAGGCCTCCAGTCCTCGTAGTCTGAAGAGCGATCACACACACTGCTGCAGCTGAGCGGAGAGCGCGAGGGCACCGTGCTGGAGACCGCAAGCGCCAACACTTCCGCTGCTTCCGCACTGCCGACATCCACACGCACATCCCCTCCATCTGCACTCGGACTATCTACAGTATTATTATTTAAAAAGGATGTTAATTATTTTGAGTTTCCTTTCGGTTAACTAAAAATAATTCGATTTTAAGTCAAAAAATGAAACTGGATCATATAATTTAAAAGTAAAATAATACAAACTTTTTCACAAACCATTTAAAAGATAAAAAAATAAATAAAAAAATACATCTTATTGTAATGGTAAATTCCTAACCTAAAAGTGCATAGATTATTAGCATTGGACTGCTTCATATTAATCTAATAAATATACCGCACATACCCGTATATTATAACACATATAATATTTTAAACCGTGTAATTATCATACAGCCTGTGTCTAAAGGCAATGAAAATCATTTAACTGTTCGCCATTTAAAAAAATATATTCTATTTAAATAAAAACAAAATACCTGCGCAGATTTGAGCTAAAATCGTATCCAGTCGGTGGTAGTTGTCCTCTAAACCCCGCGATTGGTGGTAGCTGTGAGCTTTTTTGCTCTTCACCAAAAAAGACCGGGGCATTTTTCCTCTTTTTGGTATGTCTTTTTTCCTACAAGTTAGCAACAAAGAAAAGCCAGTGGTGGTCAGTCCGTTTAAAAGTCCGACTGAAACTTCATGAATGGAATCAGCTCCTTTCTATAAGGCAATCTGACGAGGGGACTGCGCATGCGCACCCTGTTCTCCCGTCTGCCAGGTGTTGCAGCAGACAGGTGCTTTAAATGAAAGCCAACCATAAGGAAGGGTTCTGTGGGTTTTGTTATTTTTTTTGGTAAAGGAGGGGGAGACGGGGGTCCGCCGCTGTATAAATGAACATGAGTACTCAGCCCCGTGGGGAATTTGGAGCAGAGCAATCAGGATTAAATGATACACCGGCTTTATCAATGCGATACTCGAGCTGAAGCGGCCGCATGAGAAGAGAGGTGAGGAGAGGAAAGGATGAGAGAGCACAGACGATTTTTTTAGTTGTACAACTCATCCATAGTCATTAAAATCAGACGTGACGGGTTAATCTTTGCACCATGCAGATCTGATGTCCGGGACATGCAGTCAACGATGTGTTTAAATGCACTGAAACACAAACATGTTCTTTTTAATTAATGTATTTATTCACAAAGATGCGTGTAAGGAAACTTGGAGTGTAAAATAACCCCAAAGAAACCCACGTTTATGGCTAATCAACAGTTTTTTTTATCTTCAATTTATTTTTAAATATACGTTTTATTTTTTTAAATACCCCTTTTTAATATTTCGTTTGTATTTAGATAGCTTTTAAGAATGATAAAGATGATTCAAATTATTCACATGACTTAATCGGAAAGCTGGTTAAAACTAAGAGCTGAAAGACATGACCATAAAGTTCAATAATAAATTACATTCAAATAACTAAAGTTAAATTCTTTATTTAACTATATAATAATAGTTATTAATATATAATATATAATTTAATCATAAAGGATTATTTATTATCCTCATTTTGTAAAACATTTTTGTCCCAATGTTCAAAAGCAACGCACTTTAATACAGTACGGTATATACAGCCTGAATTAAACTGCGTTAATATCCTAAATGAATCATTAAACTTTCACTTATTGTCTTTCCTAGAATAGAAATAAAAGAAATACGTCGGCGCGTAGAAAATCCTATTAAACGAACGTGTCATTTTAGTGTTAATATATTCTTGTACTTTAACTCAGTTGTTTGTTTTGATTTTGTTTTTTTATTTACAAACAGCAAAAGTTTTTTTCACACCGCACGACTGCATTCGCACTCGCACCGCCTTTTTCCCTTAAGCACGTGCAGGTGGAACAGAGGCGCCTTGTTCTCCCCTCAGACCAGAATCGGGACGCCGGTGATCTGCTGTCGTGAACCCCCCCCCCTTCCTCATCCCCCTACATCCTCCAAGCTGGAAGAACAGAACACCGCATTGATCCCGCAAAACAGACGGAACGCAGGTAACCAGCTGATGAAGACACGCTTTCTGACCTGCAGCACGCCGGCCCGTGCCATACAATTCGTGCCAAGTCCCACTTCCTCGTTAAAATTCGCTGGGCTTTGCTTTCAGTAAATTGGAGAGAGAGAGAGAGGAGAGAGATGTTCATAGATCGTCTCGTGATATCAAAGTTGGATTGAACGCAACCATCTGATTGATTGATTTGACAATATGTCAAACACTGAAATATTGTTTTGCACGCGGTAACACACACGGTCATTCTTGCATTTAAAAAAACCTTAAGATTGCAATTGTAAAATATTTAAACCCCTTTTACTGCGCCATGCTTAAAGACCAATCATCTACGTTCAGACTCGAACATTATGATGGTTAGAGGCCTCGTCTGTTTGTCGCAAAACATTGCGCCAACAATTAACGAACGATATCTTTACACAGCTCTCGGCTTTATCAGCGCGACACGGACAACAGTAAACTTAGGTCAAAATCCGAGTCATTTAATCTCCAACTCTAATCTTGGAGCTCGCAGAGAGGTTTTAGATTGTGGATTTGGAAATGGCGCACTGCAGGAAATCAAAGCGCAATGTGTTCTCCGTTGATTAGACACGAGCACGCGCGTGCAACCGCAAGGTATCAGGGTACGATAAATACGCACAGTTCACTAATTTACATCTTTGGGATCCTGCAAAAAAAATTTCTGTTCTATGGTGTTTTTTTTATTTATTTCGTTGATATCATACCTGTGCGACATTTAAAATTATTAAAACAGTGGTGATATTTTCTGCCACCTTTTAATTTCTTTTAAATAACAGATTCAAGCTGTGTAACATCATTTACTAAAAGTTATAAAAAATTGAATAAGGGGCATCTTTCCAAATGTACAACGTCAACTACCTTCAATACTCATAACTACTACTAGTAGTCGTAATAATAATATTAATAATCATAATAATAATGCACCCTTCATGAAAGTGAATTAGTGTGTTTATATTTTTATATTTTTATCATATACATTATCTACAATTATATATTTTTAAACTGTAGTTTAAAGAGAAGGACGGTCTCGGGTTCAATTCCCTCGCAACGGGTTTTTCAGAGCAAAGATTGCATGTTCTCCCCGCGCTTGAGTGGGTTTCCTCCGGTTTCCTCCCACAGTCCAAAAACGTGTACATTTGGCTAATTGATGTAACCATGGGAGTGAGTGCGGTTGTTCGTCTATGTGTAATAAAAATGGACTGGTGACCTTCTCCAGGGTTTACCCCTGCCTTTCGCCCTATGTGTGCTGGGATAGGCTCCGTGAAAAGCGGGTATATAAGATGAATGGATGAATGAATAGTTTAAAGCACAGGTATAAGGTAAATCGACATGAATTCAAGTGAATCGAAATGTAAATGAATCTAAATACGAACCGAGTCGTGATTTGTTCATCTTGAAGCATTTATTGCCAAGCAGATATTAGCAAACGCACACACACACACGCACACAGAAAACAAATAACGCATGCTTACCTGTGTGTCGGTGTTGGCTGAGCCTGAAGCTGTGCGGTTTTAACTCTGCCCCGCCGTCTGAATCGCAGGGCGACAGCGCGACTTCCGGAAAACTGAATTTGTAACACGTTTCATTTAGCGGCACAAACTGCACAGGTCGTCGTAACAACAGTAACGTCGAGATTTTGTACAAAAGAAGCGATCATCTTTATTCCACAGAGCTTCAAGTCCGATACAGGCTGCAAACCCATTCGGAACCCCAAAAATGGGTTTCCTCTCACATTAAGCTCGGACAAAATTAAAACAGCTTTAAGAATGCAGAATAAACATCCGGATGTAACGGCAGCTTATTATTTGTGACGGAAGAATACAGTCAATAATCGCTAAGGATGTGTTCTGAAATAGTTTTGGCTGTAAGCAATTTCCAGGTTTATATTAAGATGCTCTTTGATTATGTACAGGTTGTTCAGTTAGAGTTTATTTCCTGTGAGTCTTATTAACCTTAAAATCTAAAAATAACTGTTAAAATAACATTTCAAGAGATTAGCATAACTTTACCCAATTCAGTATTTTGCAACTTATTTTTTTGTTTCAATATTTTATTTATAACGGTGGCGCCGGCAGCAGGTTTTTAGGTGAATGCATTTATAATAAGTTATTGTTTGTATAGTTACAATTTTATTTACATGGGTGTGACCCTGCGATGGACTGGTGACCTGTCCAGAGTGTACCCCTGCTTTTTGCCCCATGTGTGCTGGGTTAGGCTCCAGCAGACCCCCGTGACCCTGATTTCGGAAATAAGCGGGTATAGAGGATGAATGAATAAATGAATTGAGGTGTGATTGTTTTGCACAAAATAAATTATTAAACAAATAATTCAATTATTCACTTCTATTCCCGCTTATTCCCTAATTCGGGGTGGGTCATGGGGGTCTGCTGGAGCCTATCCCAGTACGCATAGGGAAGGGGTGCACACTAGACAGTCCATAGAAGGGCCACATATAGACGAACAACCAATCACACTCAATCCTATGGACAATTCAGAGTCACCCATCAAACTAATGTACGTTATGTACATCCCAAGCGCGGAGAGAACATGCAAGACCCTGTACCCGGGAACCGAACATTAAATCGGATCTTCTTGTCGTAATGCGACCATCATGGCGCCATACAAATAATTGAAAGGAAAAATTATGAGTTATTTTTAATTTTATTATTTTGTTGATATAAAGTTGTTTTAGCATCAAGTTCTTTTTTAAACAATGCTTTTCATTTTTCAACTTAAAAGAGCGAGAAGATATAGTGCTAGGACTGCTAATTTGATTCCCAGCCTTACCCAGTTCCCACTGCTGGCCCTTAACCTGATGGAGACCTTTTTTCAAGAATTGGAGAAACCCTAATTATTAAGCTGGCCTTTAAAAGCTCAGTTGTACAAAAGAGAAAAATGTAAGTGGCTATGGATTAGGGGGTCTGCCAAATGCTGTGAATGTAAAAATAATTTGATTTTCTACAATTTAATTGGGCGTTTAAATGTTCATAATGCAACCAACAGCACATAAGTGCATTCAAAATTATTTTTTGGCAAATTGTTATAGCATAAAAACTGAATGAAATTTGGGGTGGTTAATAATGTCACATCACTCCAGAATTTGCATGCTGTTTTTTTTAATTTCCCAAATAGAAAATATTGTTATAGGTAGTTTTTTAATCAACCATTTTCAATAAATAAAATCATCTTTTATAAAAGAACATTTCTACAATTCATTTGGAAGCCCACAAAAGAATCCCTTTATAGACAATAAACATTGTTGCATCTTTAACTGTAACTTTGTGCAGTTTAGTCTGACTTGTTTCAGATCTAGTACCTGAAAAGTCAAGTACTGTTTGTGCAAATCTAAGACTATTTTGGGTCACCTAAAGCTTTCGCTTTTAGACAGATGTGTTCCTTGAAGGTTTAAACACACATACTATATTACAATTACTGAATACACTATAATGACTCATTACATAATTTTTATATTAGCAGTTGTTGCTGGTTGTTCTCACAGTTTATTTATTCTATTAGATCACATGATCTTAATGAATTAGACTGTTTTTATTATTTTATTATTCATTAATTCCAATTTCCTTATCTACCAAATTCTTCTTCGCCTTTCGGCTGCTCCCATTTAGGGGTCGCCACAACGAATCACAATTTCCTTATCTACCAAATGGAAGACAATAATGGAACAGCTGACCATCAGATGCATGCAATTTCTGAACATTCTAGTACAGATTTAGTCTCTTATTCCTGTAATAAACCCACACTGGATTGCTGGATTGAGGCGTGTGGCTCAGTTACCCGCAATATGTATGTGAGATCAGGCATGTTAGATGAGGAGGTTTGGGCTGTAATCATTGTTTCATCATAAAGGTCTTTAGTTGAGTTAAGCATAAAATAATACATTCCAAGCTGTGTGAGGGGGGGGGTGTTGCATGAAAGCTGTAAACTTCCAACCGTAAAGCAACATTTTAGGAAAGATACACTTGTGAACTTAGTAAAGTGCACACATACACAGACCTTTAGCCACATAGTACATAGTGGTTTTCCCTTTATTTTAAGTAAAGAGAGAGTTGGGACCTGAAGGAAATGAGCCTGGTCGCAACACCTTGCACATGTGAGTGACCATGCCTTAGCCTACTATGCCATAGCACTGGCCTCTCTTTTATTGTTCAAAAAATGTATTTTCTTAAAAATGGTGGTAGGGTAGCAATTAAGGCGTTAGACTGCTAACTGGAATATTGGTTTGATTCCCAGCACCAAGGCCTTTAATGAACCCCGATCAGTCCAACACCTTAACCACTAGGCCACCCCTTCCCCACAAATAAATGCAAGGCAGATTGGACAAGGGTGTCAGATGCCAAATGTCAGTAAAGGAAAATGTAAGTTTACGATAATATTTATTCATTTCACCATTTTAAATCAAACAATTAATTAATTAGTATAAAGTCTAAACCCGCCTTTTCCCTAATTCACGGAGGTATGCTGCAGCCTATCTCAGCGCAAATAGGGTGAGATGCAGGGGGTACAACCTTGAGAAGTCGCCAGTCCATCACAGGGCCACATACAGACAACCACAGACTTACTTCTATGGGCAATTTAGATTCACCAATCAAGATAATATACATGTTTTTGGACTGTGGAAGGAAACCGGAGCATCCGGAGGAAAACCCATGCAAGAACGGGGAGAACATGCAAACTCTGCACAGGAAGACCCGGTGCCTGGGAATCGAACTCAGGACCTTGTTGTTGTTGTGAGACTAACCACTACACCACCGCACGACCTTGATACGAATAATTGTTACCTCTAAATGATTTTTACAAAACTAATCCAGCTTTAATTACTTAAAATAATCAGTGCCAAAACCACGTCTACAAACATTTCAGAACTCTGACTCCAGTTTCACACAGCTGCACTGAATGTGTTTTTAGGCGCCGTTCATGTTTAACACTTAGAAATATTTTTTTTTCTAATAACCTGTCGATACTGAACAAGGTAAGAATGCAGACATTAAAGGCTTGCCAGAAATCTGTTTATTGCATGACTAAAAAAAGAAAACCACTAGTGTGATTAGCGACGTGACAAATCACCACATGCACGGAGGAAAAAAAAAAAAAAACACTTGCAGAACCTTAATCTGTAATCTTTACAACTATAACTGAGAAACAACAAAAAAATTAAATAAAAAAAAATCCACAAAAGGTGATGCTCACCAATTGCTAAAGAAAAGTGCTATAAGGAGGCGGGTGAGGTTAAGTACATGGTGTGGACGGATAAACCTGCCTTTAAGGCTGAAGTAAAAGAATCTACGGTGAAGGATAGTGTTATAGCAGAAACATGGAGAAGATAATCATGTTCCATACCAAGAGTAGCAGCAAAACATTTTCTTTGACAATGGGAAAAATCTTGTATAGCCAAATAGCTATTTATTAAAAGGATCTATTTTTAGTAAGAAAAACACACACTTTCTTGAGGATTTCATTTCACACTATTAATATCAAAAGGGGGCCATGGGTTGGGAGAGAAGGTTTAACACACAAGCCACAACATACATTTTCTGTAACTGACGGGACATCCAGCGTTACTACTGGCATCTGTAATCCCAAGTGCTAGAGCAGAGATCCCAAACAACAGACATCCATGTTCTGTGCAAACGTGCAACCAAATGTGCTGAGCATGAATAAAAGGTGAGGAACCGAATACTCTTAGGATTTGAGACAGACAGATTCTGCTGCTTTGATTTGTATTTGTGAAGGCGATCTAAAACGTGCTCCATGCTCTCTCAAATATGTCATAAAAACATTGTGATTAGGAAACCAATAAAGTCTTTCCAGGCAACAGAAAATTAATGTGATATTCAAAACCATGTTACAAATCAAGAGCTGGATATACAGTACAGTGAGATATAGAAATAAGCATGCAGTCGCATTCCAACGTCTCCCAAAAGCAGTGATCATGTCCATTTTGGATGAATTGTACACTGTACACTCAGGATATGCATTTGGGTTTTTTTTGGGTTTTTTTTACATACATATAATTTCAAGTCAAAAAGTGGAGATGGAAAGAAAAAGGTATGTACATACTTCAAACAGATGCAAGAACTTTGACAAGCTGCGTTTACATAGATTTTATTACAGGTACTGCATGCTATGAATAAAAAAAAAAAGCTGCACTGTAGGGTTGATATGACACGAATCTGTTTTTATTTGCAGTTCGGTGTGCTGTTGCTCTAAACAGTAGTGTTCCTAAACTTTTAATGTTTCCCTCAACATGACTGACACCCACGAATGCACAGCATGGGTTTTTTAAGGATTCTTTTAAAAAAATATATAATACAAATAAAAGTGTGATGAATGATGCTTTATCAGAATGCATAAAATACTAAACCACACGTCTGGTAGCCTGGTGTAGAAAAGTCAATGTAGTTTTAGGGACTTGCTGTATTTTCCCCTGTGCTGTGTGACAGTAAAGAGCACAACAAGCCGCTGCATATTAGTTAAACTGCAAGGACGAATTCTACTAGAAACATCTGGCTTATTTTGGCAAAAAAACTAAATAAATAAGGCAGATGTGGATTAAAATCCCGATTCTCGGTCAGAATTGTATCGCTGTACAGGAGCAGTTTATAGAGCAAGATACGGCTACAAACTCTCAGGTGCGACATCTGCACAGGCTGCAGTCAGGTGTGTGCGTTAGTGTCTGTAGTCACACAGTGGTGCTCTTATGGCTGCTTATGGAAGGCACCGTGAGCCTCAGTTTTTCTCCGTCTTCTTCGGCCTCACTGTCTGTGTCTCCCAGCTGTGGATGGAGTGTGATCCGGCTGACAGCTGGACGAGGGGTGACGCTGAGCGGTAGCTTTACACAGTCTTCGTCCGAGGACTGATTTGATTCGTCGTCCCCTCCGTAGTGATTGATGATGTGGATGCTATCAAAATTGGTGCGGTCGGGTAAGCCCCTCTGCCCTTTTAAACAGCGGATCTGTAAAGAAAACCCCCACCATCACACACAAACAAACAAACAAACACACACATCAGAACTCAGGGACAGTAGGCCAAAACCAAAAAGAGTCATGTGCAACAGAAAGGTTTTCTTAAATCAATAAGTGCAATGGGGTGGGAGACATCTTGAGCAGGCGTTCCAACAGAAATATAGGTTCCAACATAAAACAGTCTACACAAAGCAAATAACTAGATAAAAAACAATTTAGTTGGATCGGGTTTCCATTTATGGCAGTTGGCAGACATCCTTATCCAGAGCGACTTACATTTATCTCCTTTATGTACATCTGAGCAATTGGGGGTTTAGGGTCTTGCTCAGGGGCTCAATAGTTGCACTGTTTAACCATAAATACTAAATAAACAAGCTTTAACCATACTCATTGACTCACTCAGCTACCACTTTAATCCAAATAAACATACAAACTAAAAAGAATATATGGGGCAGCGTGGTGGCGTAGTGGTTAGCACAGTCACCTTACAGCAAAAAGGTCATGGGTTTGACTCCAGGGCAAGGGGTCTTTCTGTGCGAAATTTGCATGTTCCTGTGCTTGCGTGGCCTTACTCCGGGTTCTCCGGTTTCCTCCCCCACTCCAAAAACATGTACATAAGGTTGATTGGTGATTCTAAATTGGCGTGAGTGAGAGTGTGTATGGTTGTTGGTCTGTGTGCGGCCCGGCGATTTACCCCTGCCTTTTGTCCTATGTGCCCCTAGTGTTGGATTAATACCAGAAGGAGCGAGGCCTTTAACCCTCGATTGCTCAGCTGCAAGTTGCTCTGGATAAGGGCGTCTGCAAAATGCTGTAAATGTGAAGAGGCTCCACCAGACCCCAGTGACCAGAGTTAGAGAAAGAAGCGGGTAAAGAAGATGAATGAATGAACTTATATGATCAAGACACTCACTCGTCCTTTGTAGTGCTGGGGATCAAACCACTGTCTTTCTGGTATTAGCGCAACACCTTTACCACTAGGCCACCCCTTCCATTCCCCATTTCACATTGTAAACACAAACATGTAGAAACGGTATGCAGCTCAGGGGATGATGACTAGCTCAGTCTCTCTTAGAGAGTAAGCACCGTGTTGATGCAATAAAAGCACATGTCAGTTTGTGCCAGATGAGAAAGCTACTAGGTCCACATCTGCATTTAAGCAAAGTTGATTTCAGCCATGTGATACTACTATTACTGTACATGATAAAACAAACAATGAAGCACTAATAACTGACATTAAACTTTACCAAAATAGTATTTACATGGCTCAGAGTATTTCTGGATGCACGATTTATATTAAACCATGTTTCTTCCTGATGCTATAAACGCACATTTTAGGAGTATTTAGTTTTGTCACAGTGAGAGTCAAAGCACTAACTTTTCCAGTCACATTCTTATTACTATAAGACAGGAAAGTAAAGTAGTAAGTATGCTGGAAAGTGCTTCTCTGAGTACCGGCTACTAACAACTTTTGTAAAGTTGTTGTAACAAACATACAATTTTTTATGCAGCTCCTCATATAAACAGTTTCAAGTCAATACAATAAATCAGAAGGAAGTGGTTTGATTCTCTAGAGCTCAATAAAAAAACTGCAAGATTTTATAAATCCTGCTCTATTTGACTGCTGCAAAACTTTGGACAAAAAAAAAAAAATCAAATAAATTAATAAATAAAAAATACGTCATAATGTAAAAAGAAAATGCATGCACACTCGAAATTGACGAACAATTGAAAGAAATAAAGATAAATGATGTTTATGTGGGTTTGGTCTTTCTGTGAGGTGTTATCCACAGGTTAATCTTAAAATACACACACTTACCTGAAACACACTGCATCACCAAGACAGACATGTGGGAAGAGAGGTATTCATGGGTATTTCAAAGAAACCACAACACCTCATATGTGACCTCACATTAAATAAACATTCTTGTGAAATGGTAGATTAGAACTTAAGAACTTTTTGACCGAACAATAGAGAAAAGAAAGCAAAAAGAGATGAGAGCGTGGGAGAGAGACAGATTAAGATTAACAAAGTGAAAACCAGTGGCATGCCACTTGATGTTTGACAGCCGAGATGTGTTAGAAAGTATATATGGTTGACAAAAACCTTGCAATCTTCAGCAATTACGTAATTTAAATAGCAACCAGCGGAAATCTTTCTGTGCTGTTTGTAACATTGCTAGCACCATTTTCTACTTTATGACTTTCCAGAAACATTTAGAAATAGAGGTATCAAATATATAAAGCAATAAATCAAATCAGCACAAACTACTTGCATTTCAAAAAAAGCTGCTTCTCTTTGAAAACATTTCCTGTACCAAACAGGAAATACAATGCAAAAAGGTACTTTACTTGACCTTCATTACACACTTTTTTAAAGATAAAAAAATGTATGTTTAACCTATAGTATTAGTACATACTATAGTATGGGTACATACATACATACATAAATAATATTTAATTAAAACCTTTAATGTCTCAAACACCTTTCTCCTCCACAGTGATAATAATGGTGGTTTCTCTGACTTGTATCCAATATATTTTTAGTTTTAGTTTAATTTATACATTTTTTTAATTTATAAATGATAAATTATTTATATATTATTATTTTTTAAAATTGCAATTCTTAATAACTCCTGCTTTATTTGACTGCTGCAAAACTTTGGGCAGAAAAAATAAATCGCAACCCATGTATCAATGTATATTGTATCATGAGGCCCTTACCGTAACACAGTCCTAGTGCCAAATAGCTTATTTTCTTCTATTTAAAAAAAAAAAAGAAACCATAATTCATTAAAATCTTTTTACAATCGACCTTCACCATCATTTCCTCCATCAGCGGTTCTTGCTGGAGGCATCAGGCCACAAAGAGCACTGCGACTGAGGCAGTAAATGATGAGAAAAGGAAACAAGCAGCTTTCCTGGCTGAAGCGACATTTCTGCACTTTGCGATAGGGAATGGTTCAGTGTGCTGCAGTTTAGCCACAAGCCACCAAACATTTGGGTTTTTTTTAGAAGAGGACAAAAATCTGACTGTTTACTGACAATGTAAATCAATGACAGACTCGTACTTTAGAGCTCGTGGCTTTGGTGTTTTTGTTTTTTTATCAACTTCTGCATTGTTTGAACAAATGTGCTGCGTACATTTTTAATGGTCAATCTCGAATCTTTTTTCTTGTTAACATAGTCTGGTTAAAAAAAAAACTGTAGAAGGAGACAATTGATAATCTACAATGAATTTTTAAAAATGTATCCAATTTGGTGGGCAATGGCTAGCACAGTCACCTCACAATAAAAAGGTCCTGGGTTTGAATCCCAGGCATGGGGTATTTCTGTGCAGAGTTTGCATCTTCTTTATGCGCTTGCAATGAATGTGAGTGCGTGTTGGTGTGTGTGTGTGTGTGTGTGGCCCTGTGATGGACTGGCGACCTGTCCAGGGTGTACCCCTGCCTTTTGCCCTATGTGCACTGGGATAGGCAGATAAGAGGGATGTATGTATGTATGGATAGATGGATAAAACTAAGGAAAAAAGGAGGATGGATGAGTAGATGGAAACTGAGGGCAAAAGTGAGATGGATGGATAGATGGATGAAACTGACACGATAAGAGGGATGGATGGAAAAAACATATGAGTAAAGAGAAATGGATGGATGAAACTGAGCAGAAAAGAGGAATGTATGGATAAAACTGAGGAGAGAAAAGGGATGAATAAATGGAGGGATGAAACTGAGAAGAGGAATGGATGAAAGATTAATACACTATATGGCCAAAAGTATTTGATCACCTGCCTCGACTTGCATATGAATACAAGTGACAATCCATTCCTAATCCTTAGGGTTCAAAACAGAATATTGGTCCACCCATTGCAGCTATAACAGCTTCAACTCTTCTGGGAAGGCCCTCCTTCCCAAGGTTTACGGTGCGTTTATTGGAATTTTTGACCATTCTTCCGAAAGCACAGTTGTGAGGACACACTGATGTTGGACAAGAAGGCCTGGCTCTCAGTCTCCACTCTAATTCATTCCAAAGGTGCTCTGCCTGGTTGTGGTCAGGGCTCTGTGCAGGCCAGTCAAGTTCATCCACACCAGACTCTGTCATCCATGTCTTTATGGACCTTGACTTGTGCACAGTCATGTTGGCCGAGAAAGGGGCCAGCTCCAAACTGTTCCCACAAAGTTGGAAGCAAGGAATTGTCCAAAATGTCTTAGTATGCTTAAGTGGTCAGAGTTCCTTTTACTGGAACTAAGGAGCCAAGCCCAGATCCTGAAAAACAATCTTTACACTTGGTGCAGTGTAGTCAGACAAGTACTGTTTTCCTGGCAACCGCCAAACACAAACCGATTGACAGATGGAGAAGCACGATTTGTCACTCCAGAGAACACGTCTCCAGTGGTGGCGTATATTACACTATTGCATCTGACGCTTTGCATTGCACTTGGTGATGTATGGCTTGGATGGATGTATGGCTCGGCCATGGAAACCCATTCTATTAAGTGTTATTGAGCCTATAATTTAACTGGCCTATAAATTTTAAGTAGTTTAATCCACACCCTAAAAACGGGTCTCATAAAATAGAGCCCATTGGGAAAATAACAACCACAAAGCTTTATAAATAAATCAGTTAAAAAATCAGTTTATACCTACATGTTGGCACCCTCAGGTTTAAGGCTATTGTGTATGTTATTTTCCAATCATAAACAAGTTCAACAAAATGAAACGACTTGGAGCACCAAAAATGAAGCTAATAATCTGAAACATTAGAATTGAAAAAATGACGACTTGGTTTAGCAAAAGCAAAGCAAGTATAAAAGTTGTTTTTGTGGCCAAAACGCAAAAAATCTGTACCTAATACTTTCGAAAAGTGGGGCGTGTGCAGGCAATTTTAACTGCTATAGTGCAGGAAACTGTTTTGCAGGGCGTAGTTAACACTTCTAAACACCGAGCTAGAGAAGCTGTTGAATTTGTTTAAAGTTTTTTTCGAAAGCTTAGGAAAAAATAACAAGCAAAACCACACATAAAGCGGGCAGATAAAACATACAATTGGTGGAAGTTAAAGTTTAAGCAGGTAGAAGTTTACAAGGTAAGACACCTTAAAGGATTGACTTTAAGGCCGAAAGCTTCATGTTTGATAAATCCCTCAGATTAAATCTCTGCACCTCACCTCATGTTTAAGATCTGCTATCTGGTCTTTGAGGTCTCGGATGTACTGGTTCGAATCGGTGTTGTCGAGCTGTCCCTGTACTTTCCCTTCTTCCTTCTGGTGGGTTTCAGAAAAAAACAAAAACAACGTTGTTTCAGTCAAAACACAAGCGGTACACAACATTTTCATTGAAAAGATTAATTATTCTATTTATTATTAAATTCATTCATCTTCTATACCTGCTTATTCCTGAACTCTGGGTCACGGAGGTCTGC
>JAOTQW010000014.1:10226523-10237965 GCA_026260075.1 Sisor rabdophorus
AGGACCTTCTTGTTGTGAGGCGACAGTGCTAACCACTGCGCCACCGCGCCGCCCGAATTAATAAATGTAATCCTTAATTTAGTCTTAGTTACATAAAAGTAATGATAAAAAAGGTTCAAAAGACATCAAGGAAGCTATAAAATCAACATATCTGAAGGTTAAGATTTTCAGACATTCCTGTTCAAAGAGTTTGGTAAACTAGCCTGGTTACAGTATAAATGGATACCTTTTGCCAGATAAAGACACATTAGAGGTTCATTTATTCATCTATCTTTTATACCCGGTATTTCCCTAATTCTAGGTCATGGGGCTCTGCTGGAAGGAAATAGGCAGGAGGGGTTCACCCTGGACAGGTCACCAGTCTATCACAGACACACACTACTATGGTCAATGTAGAATCACCAATCCAACACCATGTCAATCAATGTACATGTTTTCAGACTGTGGGAGAAAAGCCATGCAAACACCACACAAAAAGGCCCCTGCCTGGAAATCGAACCCGGATAAGGTGATCTTTGCTGTAAGGCAAATAAGCTGTAATGCACCTTGCTTACAAGAAAAAAACCACCATGCAGTAATGTACATGTAGGGGAAATGGTAGAGCAGTGGTTAAGCTGTTAGACTACAGATTAAAAGATCAGGGTTCGATTGCCAGCATCTTGCTTTTGTGTTTGTGCATGTAATAATATCACTAGTAATTAGATCCTGACCTGGTTACTTGGTTTGGCAGACAGACATTTCCCAAAATACAGTGTCTCCTTCTCACATAAGCTGCTGCAAGCTGTACCATCGATCACCCCCTTCTGGAATTTATCACACTGGAATAAACACATACACACACACACACACACATATAAACATATCATATAAACACCACTTCTCTCTGTACTCTATTTTCTGATAGGTTAGTTTGTGTCGTTTGTGTACACTCGTGTTCCAGCAGATGGCACTCTTGTCACAATTTTCACCTCTAGAACTTTCAAATGCTAGGCTTGGGTGTCAAAAATTGGGGCTGAACTTACAATAGTGTTTTTGCACTCATGTCCACGGCAGAGTTCTGTGTAGGAGGAGTATTCGACATACACCACCCAGCTTCCGACAAACACCGCCAACCATGAGAAGAACAGATACTTCATGTGTAAGTATGAGAACCGAGTCTGGGCACAAGACAGACAAACAGAGAATATTATGGAATAGTGCTATTTTCAGATTTTTGTTATTATGACCGTAATGGAATTTTAATAATAAACTGCCATTTTACATTATAAAACTAATAATTATTTTGAAATAAAAAAAAAAACAAAAAACTATGCTTTCACTTTAATTAAAAGCTGATTCATAAAAAAAAATGCTGACAGTTCTGGCTGTTAAAATTATTACATAATCCATCTGTCTCTCACTCCTTCATCTGTGACATTACATTCTGCTCAAACAGATGAAGTTTCAGAAGCTTTGACTTGAATACTATTTTAGAGGTTTACTATTTTGAGAGGGTTTATCAATTTTATCAATCACCACTTTATCGTCATTAGCAGATAAGATGTAAAAAAATGGCTGTCCCATTATCAAATTTCTGGCTTAAATGATTGTTTGTGTTTTAAAAAAAGGAAATAGAGTATAAATATTTTATTACAGATAATAGTATTAAAAGAAATCCATATTATGTGTTAGGTGGCGCAGTGGTGTATGGTTAGCATGGTCTCCCCACAGAAAGATGGAAAGACAGATTTGATTCCTGGGGCATGAGGTCTTTCTTTGCAGAGTTTGCATTTTCTCCCTGTGCTTGGGTGGGTTTACTCCAGTTTCCTCCCACAGTCTAAAAACATGTAGTTAGGAAATAAGTGGGTATAAAAGATAAATTATATATATTTTGTGTCCTGTCAGTGGAGTTTATTTGTTTAAAAACATATAAATAAATTCATTTTCTGTGCAGATGCATTCTGGGTCATTATCCTGAGGTGCACTGGTGATGAAGCATTATTGAAGGGCACTAGAAGCGTCATAAAAAACACAAGAACTTACACTTTCCATTAACAATGGAATCATAAACCACAATTATGAATCCGGTTGAAAGTAGGATGCTGAAAGTACTTCAGCTCCCCCTTGTGGCTAATAAAAGTGTGCGATAATTGCGGTTGGATTCAGCAATTGTGGTTAGATCAAATAAACATTGCGAAAGCCTTACGTGTGAGATACCAAAATATAGCACCAACCAACAAATAAGCACCAAAATGGCATCATTTACACCAAAGGTTATGGACACTCGCAAAATATAGTCATAACTGTCGCCCACAAACTGTAGCTGCAAAGTTGGAGGCACACACTGGTCTATAATTCCACTAATTCCCAATGCACAAAGCCTCTGAGCTCAATAAAGATATGGTATGTTATGGTTGTGGAGGAAGAACTGGAGTGTTGTGTACAGCCCTTAACCCCACTGAAAACCTCTGGGACACCACAAATTCCCAGTCACACTTTCAAATCTTGTTGAAAGCCTCATTAGATATGAGGAGCTTATTTCAGATGAAAAAATAATCACTTCCTTTATATGTATAAAGTATTTTAAAAGGTGCATATATTTTTTTTTAGATTTTTAGAGTTTTTATTTTCTTTAAAAGCCTTTACCATAGAAGTTAATTAAAATCAAAGAAAGTCTAGTTTTGCGTTTTAAAAAAGAAACTACACAATTATTTGTTTTTCTTCATCATTAACTTCATCACGGGTAGTTCTGTACACTGTAAGAACAGTGGTTGGGGTTGATTGGAAGACCTGGGTTCAAACCACAGACGAATCGAAGAAAGACGAATTGAAGAAAGCCTGTGTGACCAAAAGTTAGCAAGAACGTTCACCCGAGGCCATCCTGGTCTTCCGTGACCTCACGTCCTCCTTCTAAAGAAACCAGATCTGACATTAACTCTCCTTCAGCACTGACAGGCAATAAAACAGATTTGTAGTGCACAATAGCTTCCAGCACCCGTGACTATTATTAAAATGTGCTTAATGAAAGAATACCTTCATCTAGTTTCTTACAGTATTAGAGTAAAGGGGTATATATCTGCCCCATGGTTGTTGACTTAATCTATAGCACCTGAGTGCCGCGTCTGCACATTTAGACCCATCGTAAAATGTACTCTCCTGCAGCAACATCAGAAAAAAGATCAACTTAACAAAGGAGGCTGTGTGGTTTTTTTCATGCTAACACACGCTGAAAGATGAGGGACAGAGAACAAGTCATAATGAGGAGGTGAGATAGTTGTCCTGTTATCATCAGATCTGAAGGTGATAACACTCGACATGTTGTGAAAGCAGAAGGCTGTATTTTTATTATAGTGTCCCATATGCCACGGAAATTCAAGGCCACGATAATTGTTATTGCAATATTTATAAAGCTCAATAAATTATTAACATTAATGCTTTTTGAAACAGACACCTTGATTTTTTCATGGAAAACCGGCGATAATAAAAAAACGCAGCACGGCGCAAATAGAAAACTGCACTTTGGGGGGAAAAAAAACTCAGGCCTGCAGTGGAATATTTTTATTATTAAAAATATGCTGTAAAATCGAATAACTTTTGTGAGTGTATTTTTACCTTTTCCACAGCAAAATATCCAATATCTATTATAGAGCTGTATAATATAGTAAAAAAATATAACACAGCTGCAAACTTACAGACATGTGTATTGAAACATATTATAACTAAACTCAGGAGCAGCAATTATTTTAGTGACCTCTGATATAGAACGAAACCCTCACACTAATAAAACAGATCTGAGTTAAACTATCTATTTAGTAGAAAGGCACACTGCATCTGCTGGAACACAAGGAATCAAGAAATCTATAAAGCGTGTTTTACAGATTATTAAGAAGACTACATTGCAAATCGCAATTATTAGATATTTTCCCTCAATCGCACAACCTTAGCCCTAACCCTTTCTGCTCGGATTCTAGCTGACACTGTGCTCTGAGCTCAAATTTCTACGCTAAGATATGCGAAGCAACAAATGTCACTGTGCTGTAAAGTATATATCAAGACTGGGTTTTGTGAATGTCTCTTTATTTGTCACATAGACTTTACAGCACAGTAAAATTTCATTTATTAATTTATTCATTCATCTTCTAAACTGCTTATTCCCTAACTTGGGGTCACTGGGCTCATTTGGAGCCCATGGCAGGGCCACACACACATAGACAAACAACCACACACACTCACACTTACTCCTATGGTGGATTTAGAATCACCAATCAACTTAATGTACATGTTTTTGGACTGTGGGAGGAAACCTGGAGAAAACTGGGACAGAAAGACCCGGGAATCGAACCCACAAGCTTCTTTGCTGTAAGGTGAACAAAATGAAATTTGTTTTTACATTATCAGTAGTTCTGGGTTTTCCAATCAACAACTGAGCCCCTTTCCTCAACCACTTCCAAATTCTTTTTATATTTTTATGAATGGATTAATAAATATTAAACTTGTATTTAAACTAGATTTTTATTTTTTTGAATTTCTTCAAATAAGCAAAGCTGCTTTACCTAGTTACTATAATCATTACTAAGTCTGAAATAACCATTACATTACAGTCCTAAAGCCGAGCATTAGAGACCGCCAGTTTCCTGGGCAAAACCACCTCTCAAATATTAAAAAGCCACCTGTTAAAAGAATAGGATCCTCTGGATAAAAAGGTTAGAAATGGTGTTTTAGTGGGTAGCAGTTTTATCTCCACGATCCCCAGGTTGGATAATGATTTAATGTGTGTAAGTTTGTACATACTTCACACTTGTTCACTAAACATACACGTGTAGGACTGTGGAAGGTAACCAGAGTACCCAGAGTAAATGCATGCAGGAACATGCAAACTCCGCACAGAAAGGCCCCTGCCCGGGAATCGATCCAGAACCTTCTTTGCTGCGAGGCAACAGTGCTAACCTCTAAAGTCTAGTTTACATAACCCAAGTGATCTCAAAGCACCTATTTACAAATGAATAAAATGCACAGCAGCATTGGATTCCAGGTTTTTTATTTGTTTAAAGCATTTAAACTCGAGTCCAGTGCAAACACTGTTGTTATTATTGCAGCTGCAGTAAAATGTCTGCTCTCTATAAATGATCTCAGCCTATACAAACATGCATCATCGCAGACGATGACGCGTTATATTATGCTTACACCAGAGGATTGGGAAAAAAATCACAGACTTAAAGGAGCCTTTGTTATTTATTAGTTAATGATTTTGTGTCCGGGGCTTGACAGTGATGGACGTCTTTATTCTTGTTTTTTCTGCTTGTCTTAGCTGTATGCAAAGGTGCTGTAAATCAGACTCATGGTTACTATAGATTCGTGTTCGTAATGTATCCGTAGACACATTTTTGGGACACATGGTTAATTAGCCCTCTGTTGTCAAAGGATAGGATTAAAATTACCAGGTAGTGATAATGAACTTATCTCCGAGAATCACTGCTCATGTTCTCGAATGATCCAGCGTCCAGGTGTTAAAAGCGAACTTGCCAATGGGAAGTCGATCGATTTCCTATTTGAGTAATGCAATCAACCTGAAAACCAACAACAAATTTATAAATCTTTTTTATAGAGATTATTTTTATCTGTTTACAAAATAGAGGCAAAGAACATGGCAACATCGAGGAAGAGCAACCAGGTGCTCTTCCTTCCAGCAACCAGGTGCTTTGTCTAACCACAGCTGATGTGCAGAGAACTTTAAGCAAAGTCAACCCACGGAAGTCTGCTGGACCGGACAACATTCCTGGTAGAGAGCTCAGGGACCGTGCAGTACAACTCGCGGATGTCTTCACTGACATCTTTAACACTTCCCTGTTCACCGCTGTTGTTCCAACGTGCCTCAAAAGTGTTGTTACTGCTACCATCATCCCTGTGCCGAAGAGAACAACAGTCTCCTGCCTCAATGACTACCGTCCCGTAGCACTTACGCCCATTGCTATGAAGTGTTTCGAAAGGCTCGTGATCAAGACCATGCTACCTCCCACTATAATTTGCGTATTGTCCGAACCGCTCCACAGACGACGCCATCGCCACAACACTTCATCTTACTCTTTCACATCTGGAAGAGAAAGGCACATATGTTAGAATGCTGTTCACAGACTTCAGCTCAGCATTCAACACTATCATCCCTCAGCACCAGATCAGAATCTGGAAGAAGGTTCCGGAGCATTCGGCCTCTCACAACCCGAATGCGAAACAGTTAATTGTTAATTGTTAATTATTGCACTAAATGTTATGTTGTTTTTTTGTTTTTTTTGTTGTTTTTTTGCACAATCTAGAGACTTTTAGTCAGTCTCTAGATTTTTGTATTTTGCTTCTATTAGCATTATACATATTACATGGTCTAAAAATACAGTTGTAATAATGCCACAATAGAGAAATGTTCGTCTAGCCACAATATCTGTTTTTCTCACTGAAAGAGTTAGACAAGAGAGAGAGAGAAGATTTCTTCCAGCCCGCTGGGCACCAGGAAACTTCTTGAGAAATGTCTTTATTATACCTTTATGCATGTAATTAGAAGAGATTAGAATTAATACACAGTGTACCGTCCTTCCTTGTTTCTTTCACTGGCAAAATAGATCGAGCAGTCCAATTCAGTTTGTCAGTCTGTTAATATAATCTAATTTCCCTCGTTTTTTCTTCCCCTTTGTGGCTCCACTAATGACAGGCCATTTCTCCCTGTCTCCCATGAGCACTTAGAGATGCTAATGTAGCTTTTGCTATTCCATTTTACTCTCCCTTCTGCTCATTCCCCCAAACCCCCATTGAATTTATTTCCAAACCCCCATTAAATATAAAGTATATTCCCCATACTTTGCTTACGCACTCTCTGTCTAACACCCTCCCTGTCTCCCTCTCTAAAAATCACTCAGTATACAGGATGCCAGACCACCCGTATATGTCACTGTGCCTCTATTTTATTCCCCTACCTAACCCAGAGTGCTTGTCACCACAGGATTAATGCGTATGAGAGAAGAAGTGACACAGAACATTTCAACAGATATTACAACACTGATACCCATCTGACTCCAAGACTACAGTAGCAAAAGTTTTGCTGACATCCTTTTTTCAGAAAATGTATTTACTGTAAAAAATATTATATATTATATAAAAATGAACTGCAATGAAATTTTAATTGCACTGTTGAATCATTTATTTATTTATTTTTAAATCTATTTTTCTTAAGCCTATTTTTAGAAGCACACGGCAAAGAAAGTTTATACACCTTTAATAGGACACCAGCACATCACACACCCGCATGTACACATTCACACGTAAGGGGAATTCAAAGTCACCAATCCGCTGGCATTACAGTGAAACAGCAGAAAATAAAAACACCTGGTTGTTGTTTTTTTCATTCATTCATTAATTTATCTTCTATATCCGCTTATTCCCTAATTTGGGGTCACAGGAGTCCGCGAGAGCCTATCTCAGCGCACATAGGGCAAGAGGTAGGGGCACACCCCAGACAGGTCACCAGTCCACCGCAGGGCCACACACACTCACACCAAGGGGTTAGACATCTCCAATCAACCTAATTCACATGTTTTTGGATTAAAAGTAATTTGAAACAAATGAAACAATTCTGAGCAAAATAAGGATAAGGATCGAACCATAGGCTGTAGTATGAGGTGACACAACTAAATGCTGTGCCACTGTACTGCCCTACCACAAAAAAATTATTTATTGAATAACTATACACTCTAGAGACACTGCTCACTTGATCACTTAAAAAGCTGTCGGATGATTCAAACTGTTGTCTGTCCTCATCTGCTGGGTACTCTCAAGAGTCTTGTGTATTTGTGGAATAGCATGGCAGGATTTTCTTTCCTACTTGGATGATTGTTTATATCAGGTAACTTTAAAAGAAATGCTTCACACAGACTCACTACTGGGGTCCCACAAAGCTCAGTACCTGGCCCTCTCTTTTTTCACATTTTGTTCTACTACCATGTATATTGCACCTTTCCTTATCCTCCCTCAGACACCAAAGCTTCAGCCAAATCTCGACGTTCCTAGCAGACATATCACTGTGTATGGCAGCTCACCTAGCAAAACAGAACTGCTCTTTATCCATGGATCTTGCAATTATCACAGATAATTAGCTGATCTTTTTCTCGACCTCACATGGCATGATGCTGCCAGTTAATACCATACAACAACAGAGGTATTCGATCATTTTTGTCTACACAAGCCAATCAGTTGCTTGTACAGTCTCTTGTAATTTCTAAACAATTCTACTACAGTTGCTTCTGGCAGGTCTAATTCTAAATGCAGTTGTCCTTTGCAGATGATTAAGAATGCAGCTGTGCAAATTGTGCTATTAAAATTTTCACGCACCACACCCCTGCTGATCTCCTTTCACTGGCTTAAAAACATTGATGCTTGACTACAAAGTGCAGCAGCTTTCTCTTACCTCCAAGCCCACATCACTTATTTCACTATGTTCCTTCCACAAGCATCCACAAGTCCTGGCATTAAGAAAGGAACTTGTCAGAACCTCAGTCACTGGCTGTCTTTGTGAAACTATTGAAAACCCAGTTCTTTCCCAATATAATAAATAAATTGGGTAGGATGGGGTGGTTTAGTGGTTAAGGTGTTGGACTGATACCAGAAAGACAAAGGTTTGATTCCCGGCGCCATTATGCTACCACTTTTACAAATGCTTGGTTGTATAAAGGAGATAAATAAAGTTAAATAAAGTAAATTTTATTCTCCAGATAAGGGTGTCTATAAATGTAAACGTTGAAGCTGATCTATCCGTTTTAACAGTTTTGTGGGTTGCTACACTTGTTGTATGATCCAACTTACCAGTATTTAGCTGTACTGCTAAATGATGTAAATATAATGATCAGGAGACTTTTAATGTTTACTGTGAAATTATTTCTTTTAATTACTGCTATTTTACATTTTTAACCAACTATGCAACATTGTCAAGTTGAAAGTACTATAATAAAAACAATTTTCTCCATTTGTTTTGACAGCTTTAAAAACAGCAATAGCTGCAGTAGTGAAGCTTAAGATTCATTTTAAGCAAGTATTGCAATATTGTTTTCAAATGTACTCTTAGTCACAATGCTCTCAGACATTATCATTGTTGTGTGTGTTTCCTTGTTGAAAAGCTCTTAACTGGGGCTTTTTGACTAAATTAGTGGCCTTTGGTTGTTTGTTGTGTCCTTTATCAATGCTGTACACAATTTCTGGGTTTACCCATAAGTCTCTGTTCAATACTTTTCTTTCAAGAAGGACAGTTGTATTTATCTTGGCTACATATCGGATATCCTGCTAATGAAAGTAACAACAAAATATGAGATTGCAGATTTATTTTTATACCGAGACATGCCGCACTGTGGTGAACAGGAGAATGAAGAAAACTATGAAAAAAAATGAGTACTTCATGTCCAGCTCTGGTTATCTGAAACATTCACAGCGACCTTTAAAAAGTCAACAGAACTTAAAGTTCACAGAATAACTCTTAACAGGGTACGAAACCACCATCCTGTGACAATTTATTGCTAGATTTTTTTAACATATTTACAAGTACCAAAGTGTTAGTTAAATCTGAAGCAAAACAAAAGAATTTTATGTCCTTGGCTTAGTTTGTCCAATGTTCAGTCCAGTCACCTTTAGAAATATTTAGAAAGTGTGCCGCAAAGGAGCGGTACAACAGAACCAAGTTATTTTTGTTTATACCTTCATTCATTTTCTAACAAGCTTATTTCCTAACTCTGGTTTAGGGGGTCTGCTAAAGCCTATCCTAGCGCACATAGGGCAACAGGGTACACCCTGGACAGGTCACCAGTCGTTCGCAGGGCCACACCTAGACAAAGAACCACACACACTACTAAGGGCTATTTTAGAGTCACCAATTAACCTAATGTACATGTTGGACTTTGAGAGGAAACCAGAGAACCCGGAGTAAACCCACGCAAGCGCGGAAGAACATGCAAACTCCACACAGAAAGCACTTTTGAGAAACAATCTCCCCGTTTTCATACCTCTGTCCTATCAATAAAGGCAAAAAATTCTCAAAAAAAATCTTTTTCTAAAAAGGAGTCAAGACTACACAACTCAGAGGTCAAGTGGCAAACCAAACATACAGATTTAACCAGACAGTATTTATAGCCAGAATTTTATGACAGATGATGTAGCTGTCAGTTCAACAGTCACCTTGTCCCACCCTCTCCCACCTGCTGTCCAAAGATACGCCTCCTGAATGCATATGTGCACACAAGCAGGGACAACATTACTACCGTACATTATGTGTCATTCACTGGTGAGAAACCTTTAAAGTACAGTTAGTAACAGAACTAAAATACCAAACGTAAAAATAGTATTATAATTACATGATGCTGTTGTCGTAAATATTCATAGATAAATCAGAAATTTACACAAACTACACTGAAATCGAATAACACCACATTCCTACCTGTCCAAACTAAATACTGCAACCATGTTATCACCTTTTATGCCATTTTACCCTTTGAAATACATATGTTAAAAGGCTGGTAGGAAAAGCCTATTTCAATGTTTAAAACAAACATTTTGATTGGAAAAATATTTATTAATTCTGCTTTCTCCACAGAAAATGTATACACCTTTAGATCACTGAACTTTCAGAATGTAAAGAACCAACAGAACAAACAATTTTTTTATTACTAAACAATCAACTAATATACCTTGAATAACTGCTAAAGTCAGCGGTTATAGATCAATCTTGTGACTATTTTACTGTGCTTGATAACTTCTAGGGCTAAAATATCTATCACCCATAAATGTGCATTTAGTTTTGTTGCCTAATGAGAGCGCTTCTGTATACCACCTGAGAGGTTTTGCAAGTGTTGTAGAGAAATTCAAGTGGTTTGCACAAAGCCCTGATGTCAATTCTACAGAACACCCTTGGAATGATCTGGAACACAGACTGAATCCTAGTCATCAGTGCCAGAATTCAGTAATGTGCTTGTGACTGTATGAATACAAATCCCCCAATCATGAGCCTGAATATAGTGGACAGAAGATTTTTATAAAAACAACAGGGGGAACTCTGTGTTAGGGGCCATGTCTTTTTTGCAAATTGCCTGTTTTTTATGTTTGTTTGTTTTTTAGAAAATACAGCTGAAGCTGTAATGAGGTATATAACAAATAAGATGTCAACTCTTGCCACAGATACTCCAGTATATGTCTGTGGCATTATTATTAAAATCATTACTCTGTACTAAAATGAATGCATCTCTGTCCCTGTTTTTTTAAAATATTGTTTAGTATTTGGCTTTGTCCATGTTGCCATACCAAACCAGTTTTTCATTGCATACTGATAAATAAGATATTTCATTTCATCATTTCATCTTCTATACCCGCTTATTCCCGAATTCGGAGTCACGGGGGTCTGCTGGAGCCTATCCCAGCGCACATTGGGCAGAAGGCAGGGGG
>JAOTQW010000014.1:10238065-10248632 GCA_026260075.1 Sisor rabdophorus
GGTTGTGTGTGTGTGGCCCTGCGATGGACTGGCGACCTGTCAAGGGTGTACCCCCGCTGCCTGCCTTTCACCCTATGTGCGCTGGGATAGGCTCCAGCAGACGACCGTGAACCCAAGTTCGGGAAAAAGCGGGTATAGAAGATGAATGAATAATATTTGATTAAAGTTCAGTACAAATTTACATTTATTAGTTATTTAAAAGATCTATATGTAATTATTCTTAAAGTATGCAGGCTAGCATATAAAAATGTTTATTGGCTTATTTTTTTATTTAAAATAGGGACAATTAGTTACGGCTTATTTATTTATAATCTATAACCGCTTATTTTCTAACGTCATGTGGGTCTGCTGGGGGCTATGCCAGCACGCATGGGGCAAAAGGCAGGGGGAAAAACTTTCGAACTACCACAAAAAGACCCCTTGCCCGGGACTCAAAACTGGAACCTTCTTGATGTAAGGCAACCGTGCAAACCATTACACCACCGTGCCACCTTATATTAAGCGAAAGTCAGTTGAAAAATCAGCTAATGACAAACAACAAAAGTTGATGAACATTGTAGGATCTGTAAAGAAAACGCAAGTCAGTAATCTTACTAACAACTTTCTTAAACCAGGGGTAAAAATATCCCAAATGACAGCTTGAAAAAGACTTCATAAACAGAAATATAGCATCTATAACCAGTTGTCACAAAATTAATGTTACATTAATACACTATATTGCTTAGAAAAATGTGACTTAATTACTTATGAACATGTTAAATATTACAAATAAGGTTAAATGAGTGTTTTCTTTTAAACTTAGTGTCATGGAGTCACAGGGGTCTGCTGGAGTCCATCCCAGCGCATGGGAACAAGAGGCCCGGTACACCCTGGACAGGTCACCAGTCCATCACAGGGCCACACAGACAAACAACCGTATACACACATGCTCCTATGGGCAATTGAGAATCACTAATCAACCTATAACTGGAACATGTTTTTGGACTGTAGGAAGAAAACTGGAGTACTTAGTAAACCCCCCACACCTCTAGGATTCAAACCCGGGAACTACTTGCTGTTAGGCGAACGTACATGTTGGATATTACATTATTATTTGCTCTCGCTGTGTTTAATTGACACGAGGTCTTCTGCTAAAGAGGTTTATTAAAGGGATGCGATTCTACAGCTTTTGATTGGTTCTCTGATTTGAATTCGATTCACCCCACATCTCTGCCAATTACGCAAATCCACTTTGCTGCTAAAAGCATTAGGTTACTACATCCTTAGATTAACCCTGCCCGGTATGAACGTTTGAAAATTATTAAGATGAAAATATCCGAAAAAGTCATCAGAGAGTGATAAAATGTAATCAGTTTCCTTACAAGTAGTTAAGAATGTACACTACTTAATACATTTTAAATAGGTTGATGTAGCCTGCAACCTATTTCATTCCCAAAGTAACCTTGACCACATAACATTATCTACATTTATCGAGTGTTTCATGAAAAATACACTTTTTTAGTTTTGCTCCTCAACCAGACTTAATTTGTCATGACATGAATTCCACAAAATACCGACATTCCCCTTGAGAGTGTGGCCCAGGTTGAGTTGATCTAATCATGCAGTTCCTGCTGAAAGGTTTGTTGCATGCATGCATGTTCTCCCCGCATCTGCGTAGGTTTTTTCCGGGTACTCCGGTTTTATACCACAGTCCAAAACATATACACAATTGTCCAAAACATATACACTCTCACTCTCTCCTACGGGCAATTTAGAAATCACCAAACCCCCGTTATGTATAGGTTTTTGGACTGTGGGAGAAAAAACATAGTAAAATACAAACACAACAAGACATACTTTATAATGCTTAAAAAACACATTGTAAACTACCACCACAAGCATTGTAAACTACCACCACAAGCGAACATCTATTAAATGTAGTGCGCCAAAAAAAATCCAAAACCCGACTTCGTTAATGCACAAAACCTTTTATTTAAAATAAAAAGCAGGGTTTTTTTTTGCTTTTTTAAAAGCTTTTCATGTTGTCTATTTTACCCACTTTATTGTACATTTTTAGCATTTTCTCCAGACTTAATTTTTTTTGCTTGCTTTTCAAATGTACAGTATACAATTTATTTTGTCATGGTTTCACACACACTGCTGAGTAAAGCATCACACATGCACTTTACCTGTGCAAGAACTTAAAACTTCATTCTGTCACATTGTACAAAAAATAAATGTTTAACTTTACCAACCTGGTACATTTTTCCTTATTTATTATGCAGGTCAAAATTAGGCAATAATCTTTCCTTTTCAGTCTTTGTGTGTGCGCGTCACTCTACATCTGCTACATGAGCTACCTCCACCTCCATGGTCTGGATGATATCAGAGGCCTCTTCCTCCTCCCCCTTTGCACCAGCCTGCTGTGCTAGGACGTAGTTCACCACCTGCATGATGCTCTGGTCTGAAAGTGTGGTCACTGTTCCATCGTTTATGGCCTGCATGGCTTCCACGGTCTCTTCTGTGATGAGCACAGTTTCAATCTCCTCGGTGGTAGAGGATGCCTCAGCTGGGCGCAACTCAGGTGGAAGCTCGGGGCTCAAGAAACTGACGGCGTGCTCCACCTGGGTACCTTGATTGTGAAACTGAAGTGTGTCCTTCTCCAACATAATCTTACCTGGCAACTGATTACCATGATACTTGGAAATGTGTTTCCTTAATGTGCGGGCGTCGATGTGGGCCTCCTGGCAGAGTGGACACACGTAGGGGCGCTCGCCTGTGTGTGTGCGTACATGCCGTTTCAGTGAGCGGGCGTCGGCCCATGCCACACCGCATGTCAGACACTCAAATGGTTTTACACCTACAAGGAAAGTGGAACGACAAAATATTACATAATTGCCAGTGATAAAAATAATCAACCAGAAATCCTTCTACAAAAATTCCAGAACTTATAGATGTGTTCAAATTGATCAGTGCCTCCCAGTTTACATTTAACAACTACATCTTTGGACTCTAGCAAACAACCTTATCCAGAGTAACTTGTCTTGTTTCCATTGTCAGGATTCTTGCTCAGAGGCCCTGCAGTAGCGGATTGCTGGAAAAAGCTGAAAATTATACGCATGATTCTCTGTTTAGAGGTCCAATACCTTAACCACTAGGGTTCTATAGATTAGTGTACAAAAAATCTAATCAATGAGGGTGATTGTAAATGAATAAGTGAAGAATTGTAAACTATCAGCACAAAAATCATCTTGAAGTACTACGCAGTAAATAAATGTCAACTATTCAAAAGATCACATTTTACAATGCCATCTAGTGGAAAAATCTTTTAAAAAGACTTCTCCCAATATGTACTGCATTCCCTTAAAAACAAACACAAATATATATATACATATATATATATATTCAAATCATTTAAGAAACATTTGAGGATGTGAAAGTGAAATGCTCAGTTTGTGTTGCCCTTTTTTGCATATTAAACATGACAGTCAATGTTATTGCATCATAAATCATCAAAGGAACAATTCTGTTATGATTTGCAAGTGCAATGCTATAGAAAAACCAGCAGTGGTAAACATGGGACCAGTATATATTTATTAGGCACATTTAAAACCAATAAAATTGGTCCTTAATTGCAGCGTATGTGCTTTAAACATCAGGTGCCTATTTGCATAAGTGGTGCCTTAAAGAAAGGACTGTTTTGTGTACATTTCTGCATGACTGCACCTTGATGGTTGTTCATGTGTCTGCGATACTCGCGAAGCTGAGTGAACTTCCTGCCGCAGTGCTCACACTCTCGTTCCAGGTTCTGCTTCACTCTGCCCTTCTTTCCATGGGTGGCCTTTTTCATGTGCCTCCTAAACAGAGACTTTTCAAAGAACTCCTTCCCACAAACATTGCACCTAATAGAGAACACAAACATGCAAATATGGATGTATAAATGATTATTGGATACTTTACTCTTCCCTGTATTTATCAAACAATTTATCAAATCATCTATTTAACTTTTCAAACACTTAAAACTCATAGGTTCAGTATAATCAGAGTAACGGAGTGTTCGGAGTGTCACTTTCATACAGCAAGGTGCAGCAAGTACTAAAGCTCACATGGCTAATAACAGTGTGCAATGATTTCTGTTGGATTCAACAATATTGGCTGGGTAAAAAATTATTTGTATTAATTGTTTTAATTTATAGGTGTGTGTTCTGCCATGTGTGATCAGTGGACAAAATTAATTCTTACCTGTACGGTTCAGCAACAGTATGCGATTTGACGTGTGAATACCAGTCCTTCTTCCAGCTGTAGCTTTTTCCACACACCTGGCACTGGAATGGTTTCAAGCCTAAGTGCTTATTCATGTGCTGCTGAAGGTCCTTTGCCTCGTAGAAGCTCTTATCACAGCTGTAAAGTTGGGACAAAACACACACATTAAACTAATGTTTCTCTGTGTTTCCTACATTCACATTTATCTGTTAAAAATACACAGTTTGCAAGAGAAAACTCACTGGGAACATTGAAAAGAACGGGTCTCTGGTTTAGGCTGATGTTTTTTCATGTGTTTGCTAAGTCCAGATGCACGGTGAAATAATGCACCGCATGTCCGGCAAGAATATTTCGATTCACCTTTTTATTAGAAGAGAAAAAAAAAGTCATTTTAATTAACATTAATAATATTGTTTCTCACATTGACCGATAAAGATATACATTTCGATACATCAATTGTATCGAAAAGGCTGCCAGATTTAAAAGAGCATCCCATGAATGACTTCATATCAAGAAAGACTGTGGAGAGCTTATCAATGCTATTGATAAATTTATTGCAAATTGATATGAATTCATTTATTAGCCCAGCCCTAGCTGACAAAAAATACTTCTATACATTTCCTATTAAAAATATAAAAAACTAGGCCTCTAATATGCTTGCTTATGTACCCAACAATTTAATGAAGCATGTATTAAAATGGATTTTTTTTATCATAAGTTTGATTTTTCCCCAATTCATTTTAGGAATGCGAGTTTGCTTGCCTGTATGCACGCTGATGTGTTCGCTTAGGCTCCTTTGGGTGACAAAAGACTTTTCACACATGGTGCAGTAGAAGCGCTTGGCCGAGTCGTGCTGAGCTCGGTGCATTTTCAGGTTATGCTTGGTGGCGAAGCTTTTCCCACAGACTCTGCACGAGTGCGGTCGCACACCTGTATGGTTCAGCATGTGGATGCGCAAAGAGTACAGCTTGGGCAGTTTCTTACCACAAATGTCACACACAAACTCGCGCTTTGTACGACTTTTACTCTGACCCTCAGACCCTTCCGAGACCTCATCGGGTGCTCCTTGGGCCAAAGATGCTCTCTTGGTCTTCTGATGCTTATGACGGGCCAAGTGGGCACGGAGGGAGACGGCATACTGGAACTCTTTAGTACATAGCTGGAAAGAGAATGCTACTCTTAAATATAGATGGGTTAACACAGATTATGCATTTAGAACTTTTTGTAGAAATGAAAGAAGCATCACTTTCGTGTAGAAAGCTTTGTTACTGAATATATGTCACAAAAGTTAACCAATCAGGATGTAAAAGCACCAGTAGTGCCTTTAGGTTCAGTATTTCCAGGTTCGCTGACAAAAATGCTAGTGTGAATTCTTAGGACTAAGTGAATCATTTTCCTTTTTGGTCTGGAGCAAATGAACCAAACTAAAACTATACTTGTAAACATACAATAAACAATAAAATGTTAGTTTTACATTAAAATCTTATTTTAAAAAAAGGAAAAGGGAATCTTTATATAAATATATAAATATTTATATATATCTTTAATAATATCTTTTTTTTATATCTTTATATATCTTTTTTTATACACCTTAGCAAGGGATTAAGGCCGTTGCTTAAGGGTCTAAACAGTGGCAGCTTGGTGGTATCCAAGAAAATAAGATGGCGCTTTGTACAATTTGCTTATGTATGTAGAACAAAAACACAACCACAGTCTACGTACAGTGCACTTAAAGCTGCGGGTCTTCTCGTGCTTCAGCATGTGCATGATCAAGGTGTACCGTCTCTGAAACACCATGCCACACTCGCTGCATGCATGCTCTCCCTCCACTGCTCCCTCCGTTTTTTCTTGTGCTGCCTGTGCTTCTGCAGATGTCACCTTAGGCTCATCTGCCTCAGCTCCCTCAGGAGGCCCATCTGCCTCAGCTCTCTCAGGTGTCTTAGAAGAAGACTGAGGTTCAGGTTCAGCAGAGTCAGCTGATGGTCTCTTTAGAGACTGTGGACCACGGCCTCGCTTTGCCGGTCTCTGGGGTGTCTGTGGACAAAATAAAATACAGATATTAAAAGCTAGGTTTTTTTTTAATGCTTGTGTAAATACACATATTAGGGCTGTGTATCGATGTCACAATACAATACGCATCACAATAAATTAATATATATTTATATATAAATAATAAATAAAAGCACAATACGGTAACAAACACAATATTGTTAACTGCTGCTAATATGACTGGTGTGTCCCCAGACCTGCTCTGACTGGGGCTGGTTGGTCCAGATGATGTCTTGTCTTATATGCTTTTGCTTTACTTATGACATGAAATGTGTCTAATGTCTGACTCGCTGGTGTTGGTGTAAAATCCAAAACTGCCCTGTGTTTTTGCTTTTAATTTTGTCAGTGGTAATGTTGAGTGGTTGCTTAAATGGAAACAGTTTGTGACAATGTATCTCTATTTTCGTAGAAATTTTGTTTTACTTCCCCCCAAAAATAGCTTTCTTGCAGTGCAATGCAAAAGAACTACCAACAGAAGCAAAGACCTAGTATGAATACATACATTATAGAAGTACAAGTATCACACAGAGCATGAATATTGTAGCTGCAAACAAAGTTTGTATAGCGTACTTTTACCCACCCTCTGACTGGGGCAAATACAAATTTTATTGTATCAATATTACATTTACAGCATTTGGCAGAAGCTCTTATCCAGAGCGACTTTCAACTGAGCAATTGGGGGTTAGGGGCCTTGCTCAGGAACCCAGTGGTGGCATGGTGCTGCTGGGAATCGAACCCCGGTCTTTCTGGTATCAGTCCAACACCTTCCCCATTTTGAGAAGCTCAACAATCAATTTTAACTTCTTTTGTACGTGGCTCTGGATAAGAGCGTCTGCTAAATGCTGTAAATGTGCAACAGTGTGGGCAGCGAAGTGGCGTAGTGGTTAGCACGCTAGCCTCACAGCATGAAGGTATAGGGGTCTTTCTGTACAGAGTTTGCATGTTCTTCACACGCTTGCGTGGGTTTTTCTCCCGGTACTCTGGTTTTCTCCCACAGTCACGTTAGTTACATTAGGTTAATTGGTGACTAAATTACTCAAAGGAATGAGTGTGTGGTTGTTCGTTTATGTCTTGGCCCTGCGTTGGACTGACAACCTGTCCAGAGCATACCACTGCCTTTTACCCTATGTGCTGGAATAGGCTCCATCAGACCCCCGTGACCCAGAGTTAGGTAATAAGTTATAGAAGATGAATGAATTAATGTGCAATGGTACCAATCACGTAAACACAGGGTCTTTCTATCCATTGCTAAATCATTTGAACTAGCACTGTGTAAAATGTGCTACATCAATAAACTTGTCTTGCAGTAATACATATTTAGGCACTTCAAGTCAAATCTTTTATCATCTTCATAAATAACTTCATATTTCTATACTGCCCCAGAAAATGTAGCTTGTACCTTTACAGCATTTGCCTCTTCCTCCTCTGTCTCAATTCCCATATGCAGACGAATGTATCCTCCTTCTCTTATCGACCTCTTCCTCAGAAACCTTTTATTTGGATCCAAACTTTCTTCTTCGTCTTTTGTCTCCTCCTCTCCTCCCACACTTTCTACAACTTCAGGCACTACTGGCTCCTGCTGTGGTGGGGGCTGCTTTACCTTTGGTGGTCTCCCTGGTCTTCTTTTTGGAGGTGCAGGGACTGGATGTTGTTGTGCAGGCAGCACTGGCTGGGATAGAGTCTGTATAGTCTGGACTGGTGGATCCTCCTGAAAAGCAGGTGCTGTTGCAGCCAGGTGAACCTTATCCGTAGGAGCCGTCTTGTCAGGTTCGACACTGATAATGTAGGTGTGGGGCACCGTGCTCTGTGTTACAGGTGCATCCACTACTTGAGGCTCATCCACTGTCCAGCATGCCTGAACCACAGCTAGGGATTCACTTGAGCCAGCTTGTCCCGAGTGAGTGACCACAGTCATGGTTTCACCCGTTTCTGGCTGGCCATTATGAGCCATAATAGACAGGGATTCAGGCAAACCAGCCTGTCCACTGTGTGTGACCAACGTCATAGTTTCGCCATCTACTGTCGCCCCGGCTAGCAAGGCCAAAGATTCTGCTGTTCCGTCTTCACCTGTAATAACAGTGATAGAATGTTTGGCTTCAGATTGTTCAGAGCTAGCAATCACTGTCTGCCCATTAGTCTCCATGGCAACCACGAAAGCTCCAGAGTCAGACGAATCCACTGGCTGAGCAGCCAGAGTTTCATTGGCTATTACTGTATGCACGTCTCCTTGCTGAAAAACCATTAGCTTTTGCTCCTCCACTTTTTTGTGCACCGATTCACAAATCTGCAGCACTTCAGGCATGTGCAGGTGTCGTGCAAGCATAGCCACCTCGGCCATAATGCAGAAGTTAAACGTCAGCTCTGAAGTGTAGGCAAACTCCAACAGAGGCAAAAAGCTTGCCTTGCTGAAGCCTGGCAGATAAAACAACACAGCATATGCCAACATTATTATTTATATTCGTGCACACACCTACAGGTCTTTTATTAAACGTACGATACATAACGTTCTCAAATTACCAGAGAGGTCCACGACAGCTTCATGGCTGGCCACAGCACCCTTCTCAACAAAAAGCTCATAAAAGTAGGCACTACATGAAGCCAAGACTGCTTTGTGTGCCCGATACTCTTCAGACTCGATGAGTAAAGTGATGTCACAGAACTGGTTATTTAAACGCTGTTGATTCAGCTTCTCCAACATGGTCTGGCCATGTTTGGGCAGGAACTGCTTTACAACACCTTTACTGTCCACCTAGAAGACAATAACAACCAACAATGTCTTAAACCAATCCATCTGTTTTTCTACATGGTAGTAACATCTCAATAATATTGTTTTATTTTCTATACAACGCCACTTGTACAGTAGTCAGATATTAAGTATGATTCACTTACAAAAACCAATTCGTGTTTGTCAACACTGGTGCCTTTGGTCTTTAACTGAATGGCAGCATGAAGTTCTTCAAGATCTGTTTCCTCTTCGTCTTCCTCATCATTATCCTCGGTTCTTCTACATGGACCACGGAGAACTGGTGCATCCTCAGCAACGCCTTTTCCTCGCTCCAACTTCTGTTGACACCCACAGTCCTTAATGTAATCCTTTACCTGCTTCAGGATTCCTACAACAAAGACACAGAAAAGTTTGTCTCATCAACTCAACACAGGAATCAACACAGGGCTGGGAGGTTTCTGTATAAAAGATAATTTGTTAAAAAATTAATACATTTCTGTTAAAAACCTCTGCCGTCAGCTGGCAAGTTATAATTCCCATAACTTACAAAAGTGAATTGTAAATTTATTGACTTGGTGGTTTTCTATAGTGTTATATTAGTTAGTGTAACTTTGTTTTTGATTCTAGGAGTATCACGTTTGACTAGCCAGTTACCACCAGATAAAAAGGTATTACATAAAAAAAGCGACATAAAAGGAACGGGAACGTGACTAGCTTCTTGCACCCTTTCTTTCCTTCCAGAACCTGACTCCTCTCTCTCCTGTTAGATTCACTTTTTACTATAGACCTTCTTTCTCCTTTGTCTGTCAAACCTGGGAACACTTCTTGCCCTGCTCCTTGGCTGTCAATGTGCTCTTGGCAGGTGCAGCGGCACGTGTTTTTAACCTACCAAAGTTTTCACACACACAAAAAGTCACACAAAAGACTTATTTGCATGTAGCTGTTGTAACCCCAAAAAACCTTGCACTGATCTCTTCATTGCCATTTTAATCTCAAGATGCACAGAATAATTATAATATTAATAAAACAAAATAGAAAAAAATATTTATACTTAAAATCCAACATCCTGTTGCAGTTTTTAATGCTGCTGGGATGTCCTACCACAGTGAAATTTTCCAAAATCACAACACTGCACAGTGCCTCCCAGCAAAAAGTCCCGGTTCGGTTCCCAAGCAAGGGGTCTTTCTGTGCGGAGTTGTTCTCCCTTTGTTTGGGTGGGTTTACTCCCGGTACTCCGGTTTCCTCCCACAGTCCAAAACATGTACATTAGGTTGATTGTTGACTATAAGTTGCCCATAGGACTGAGTGTGCGCTGAAGTAGGATCCAGCAGACCCTTGTGACCCTGAGCTAGAGAATAAGCGGGTATAGATGATAAATGAAAGAATGAATAACATTGCATCCATCACACTAGCAGAAACGATGCCTGGTCCTTCCTGTATTGCGTCTACCATCAAGATTACACGTAACATGACATCACACTTGGCGGCGCGGTGGCTAGCACCGTTGCCTCACAACAAGAAGGTCCTGGGTTCGAATCCCGGGCTTGGGGT
>JAOTQW010000014.1:10288573-10298824 GCA_026260075.1 Sisor rabdophorus
TTTAGGGGTCGCCACAGCGAATCACTTGTCTCCACCTAGCCCTATTCTCTATATATAATACATTATTATAATATATAATAAAATACGTATAGAAATTTGAGAAACCACATGAACAATACTGTGGTTATAGAACCCATTTATTTAATACTTATAAACTATAGATTATGCCATGATGGATCTCTGGGGTAACCAACCTACACAAGGCACAGAATCTTTGTAAAAATATTGACGTGTGACATTTTTATATATTTCATATTCTTATACACTTCCGATATAAGTTTTCTTCTTTCATATCTCCTGACATCCAGTTTAAGGGTTTTTTTTTACACTCAGCTTGAGTTCAATTCGATTGAGTTTGTTACGCAAACACAACCCGTTCTGTGATTGGCTAATTTTGGACCTCCCACTTTTAATGTGACGTATGAGGACAATCGATGGGCGTGGCCACGTAGCGTAAGGATATATGGGGCGGATCCAAAGCCACGAGCCGGGTACGACTCTGTCCTTTCCGAAAAATTAGCTGAAAGGAGTACAAGCTCCGGCAGTCAGGTACCTGAACGAAGGCAATAAATAAAAAAGTCACACAAAGGGAACTAATCAAGAAAACGAATTAAAAAATGTCAGCGAATAAGGACGGCGACGGCGGATGGAAGACCTTTCTGTGGAATTCTGAAAAGAAAGAATTTTTAGGACGTACCGGTGGCAGTTGGTGTAAGTCGACATGTTTTTTCGCCCCCTCAGCGTCCCGGTTAAAATGCTGCTGCTACTAAAAAAGTGTGTGATTTACTTGTTTAGTTACAGTTTGAGGATTTTAATACAGCAGCCTGAAGGAACAGGGAGACAGACTGACAACAGGTCATAGCACCTGCTCGGGCTGACTTTCTTTCCTCAACGCGCTGCGTCGTGACTTTCATTTTCAGTGAGCAAAAACGGTCGAGAGAGAGAGAAAAATTAAAGAAAGAGAGAGAGAGAGAGAGAAAAAGAGAGAGAGAGAGACGCCCTCACGCTGCCATCGCTTAACGACACACACACACACACACTATACAGTGTTTCCTATAGCATTAGCAATACAAAAAGTCATAATGGATATAAACACACAATATTTATTTTTATATGCACCACTTTAATAGTTTATCCTGTTAAATTCCTGTTGAATATGAAGTATTTTCTTTTTCTATCAATTCAAATATCGATTTATAAGTATAAAACATTTGCTGTGCAAGCTAGTAAATGTTTATTACTAGGATTTCAGCATAGCGAAGTTGTTGTTTTTCTCCCCAGTTGCCAAAATTGTCTAATAGTTTGGTTTGTATCTTTGTACCGGTGTTAACTCGACGGGAAGGACGTTATAAAGATAATAGTTTGTATCAAGATGATGGCGATCGTTTGTTTTTTTTTGCTCAGAGGGTTTTTTTTTATTCTTACGACGTCATTACAAATGCGTTACGTCATATTAATTAGACAGGAAGGCAAAAGGAGTTTCTAACTTTTTTTTTCTATTTAATTTTCACCTTCCAAGGTGAATCAAGGTGATTTCAGGCCTGCTATGTTCTCCGCTCTTTCACTCGACACTGTGTGGCGAACACACAGGAAAAACAAGAACATTAATCAAATTCAAACATTTTCTTCTCATTATTATTATTATTATTATTGTCTTCTCGTCCCTGTTTTTGCGACCCGCGTCCATATATTTTTCCACTAGTGACAGTTTAAGCTATATTTTGTGAGGGTGTTGGATGTGCGAGTTGATAGTTTATCACTTGTAAGCAGTCGCGTGTGTGTGTGTGTGTGTGTGTGTGTGTGTGTATCGCAGTGAGACGATATAAAACATGGCTCACTCTTTATTCAAGACCTAGAAAAGTTAGTTATTACGGGTTGAATAGTGAAGAAAAAAACAGTTAAATATTTGCTAAACTATCTTTTAGACTACTTTGTCGATAAGTTTCAACAGGTGATGAATTTTGGTTTATATCGTTAATCGGTGCCGCTAAAATGGTGGCGTGTCGAGTGACTTGTCGCTTATACCGGATGGCTTCTAACATCATTGTGGGGAGTCAAAGTGTGACGCTAACGAACGTTAGCAGCACCTAGTTTATATCTGTCACAACGCGGTGTCTTTAAAGCGGCAAATTCAGACGAGTTTGTGATTAATGTGAATATACCGGTAATGGGAGCTGTAGTGTAGGTGGGGGGGGGGTCATATCGACTGGGCTGCTAAGCTAATCGCTAACCGTCTGAACTACGGACTTTCATTTTAGTTGCATACTTACTTGTGATAGGCTTGTGTTAGTGTTGATCTATGTTTTATAATGTTCTGACACTATTGGGTCGTCAACCTACCGCTTAAATGGCAGTTTTATTTTAAAAAAAAAGAGAAAATGCGCCACTAGTTTTTTTAAGTTGTTGTAAAAAAAGGGGGAGGAGCTGACAAGAACTTACACTAGACCATTATGGCTGAATAAAATGAATGAAACCCCCTCTATTTTAATTCCCCACCATTCTGTATCTGTCACTGTATGTCCATGCTTATATCCTTTATTAAGTGAGTCACTGATTTTTGAGTCACCTCACACGAGGAACATAATATCCATGGGGTCCAGGATGGCAAACCCACCTCCTGCTTCTCACTTCTTCACTGTACTCATAGAAAAGATCCACATAAAAACAATTATTGACTTTTTTTTTTGTATTGTCTTGGAACAATGCGCCTGTAAAGGTGTTTCCTGCAGATTTGTAACCTGTTTATTACAAAGGGTCAAAGAGGAAGAAAGGTTGCATACCATAAAGCCCCCGTGTTTGGCGAGCAGCTGAAACTGTCTATGCCGTGAATGGGGATGGGCTGCGATGTAAGCAGGGCATTTTTAGACCCCGTGGGGCAATTTTAGACCTATGCGCCTTCAGTTCTTCTTACATGCCGGAAAATGTGACTGCGGCTGTGTGAGTGTGCCGGTCAGAGATTTCTGAACTGTTGTTGCAAAGTTTTACACAGCCTAAATAAACTTCCTCATGTGGAAAATTTGGAGGTCCCTAATCACAATCGTCACATGCCACAGATGATTTTGCTTGGATTTGCATTTTGTAGAAAATTAAAAAAATTCAATATCCATAAGAATAAAACATGTTTAGTCAACAGAGTAAATTGATCTTACCCAGAGGTGTTGTGCGGTTCCAATGTATTCATTTGAAAAAATAACAATTATTTAGTTAGTTAGTAATTATATACTAATTTAATTTAGCCCAATCTCTAGATGCTACATTTGGCATTCTTAATGACTGTATTTGTATACTTTATCGATAGTTAACACAGCTTTATTTCTACAGTTAAAATCTTCATCTTCTATGTCATCTTCTACGGCTGCTTGGCTGGAATTTTCATTGGCACCATCCAGGCGATGCTATTAACCCTTAGCAACTACAAGCCCACGTACCAGGACAGAGTTGCACCCCCAGGTATTAAACCACAACACGGTTGCTGATGTGAACACATTTTAGTGGCACACAACTTTGTTGTGAACGATGAACTTAGTAATAGGTTAAATTATTTCCTGTTCCATTTGTCAGCTAGTTTTTCTGAATGACAGCAGCAGTTCCTATATGTGTTTCTGGGTGTTATCATAAACTTCAGTGCTTTAGTTATTCGGCTAATTTACTATCACATAGACACAGATATAATCATCCAGTGTATGTAATGGAGCACTGAGGATGATGTCAGAAGGAACAGTAATATATAGCAAGTGTTTTCTTCTTGCAGCAAAACCTTGTCATGTTTCTCTTTGCCCCTTCTTTCCTGTTTTCAAAAGAGAAAGAGCTTTTTAGACATTTTGTTGTTTTTTCCGGCTTTGCGTGTCAGCTGGAAACTGATTTTCCTCATGGCTACCATTACATGTCAGAACTGTTAGTCATATAAAGGAAATGTATAGAGGTGTGCTGTGACCTGTATTGTATGCTCAATAGATCTAGGAGGAAACTCAAAGAACAGCACATGTGCTGTATGGTATTTAAAGTTGCCTTCTTATTGTACTGTTGCCTTCGAGACCTCCTATTGTTCTAATGCCAGATATTTGCCCAAACCCAGCCTCCACAATTTTGGGCCAGCAAATATTTGCACAATGTGTGCTGTCGCTTGGCATATATTTTAACCCTATTCAGTGTTTGACAGTGGGCATGTGCCATTTTCCTCTAAAGAGGAGCAGACTCTGTGTAGATCAGTTTAGTTAGTGAAAGAAAGCAACATGAGTAGGTGCCGAGTGGAGTCCAGCAGAGCGCGCTACGATTGGAAGCTATGATAAGGGAAGGAGGTGGTAGACACGCTCTTTGCTCTGAAGTCCCACCCTCTTCTCAGGGGCTAAAAGTTTCCATTGTGTGAGCAAAACACGCGAAGTAAAGGGGGGTTAGCTTGGGCACCATGGAGCTGGGTCTGTACAAGTTTTATAACTGGTAAAGAAAAATATTTAAAAGTGTTAAATGTATGTCAGAGTTACAGTATGAAAACAAGAAATGCACATCCATGCAAAAACCATTAAAATGAATCATGACCTTGCAGGCAATGCAATGGTTCCTCCTATTTATTCCCCCTCGCTGACTATGCTCTCAACCACGCCCCAATTTGGCCTTGCGTTGGAGCTTGGGTGGAAAATTACTGCCAGGCTGAGAACAGTTTTTCTTCTGAATATCGAACCATGACAATAGATGAAATTGGCTTTAGCTGTTCAGCAGAGCAGACGAGTTCACTTTTAAAGCAAAACAGGGAAATGTCTGTTGTCATTATGTCTTATTTTTTTACGAATGCATGTGTTGGATTAAAAAGTCTATTCTCCCCTCCTCAGGCTTATCACATACCCCACGCTCGGATAAAGCTGAGATCTCCTTCAGCATGCAAGAGGAAGACAGCTATAGACTATACGTTAAAGCCATGAAAGACATGCTGGAGCCATACAGAGAAGAAAAACAAGCAGACGACATGAAATTTGAAGACTGCGGAGGTACACAGTTTTTAGACACAGTGTAGCCATGTAATAATGAAGTAATGTTGACACACAATGGGTTATGTGCTAGTTTTTTATGCTATTGTGAAGAAAGAGTGGTTTGTGTTATGCATAGACCAAAAACAAAACTATGGATTGCTTCGTTAAATGCAAAGTTAAATATTACTGTGTTGCACAAATAAAAGACGGCAACCGTTCTCCTGTTGCTGCTTCATGAACATTAGAGTTTTAATACTTTTTTTGTTAAATGATTAGATGCTCCAGGCTACTACAGTGAACGTGGGGACCCGGAGAGTGACTCAGGTGAAAGAAAAGCTTGCCGCTTCAAGAGGTCCTGGCTGGGCAGCTGCTCAGGCTTGGAGGACACTAGCTTTGGCTTTAAGGAAGGAAAGCCCTGCCTCATTGTCAAGCTCAACAGAATTGTCAATTTCAGACCCAGGGTGAGTTCTCAAGCATTTGGAATTCAGATTACTTATCTAATCATTCCCGCTCGTGTTAGACTGGATCATCTGATCTGATGTATTCTTCTTCCACTATTCCTTAGCCTCCCAAGACCAATTCATCGTTTCCTGTGTCCGCTAGTGGGCTGCTTAAACCAAATGTGATTCCTATTCACTGCACCAGCAAGGTAAAAAGGGTTCAGCCATAGATTTTATGCAAAAATGTATTATAGGCACAACCAGTTAATTAATCAGTTATAACTATTTTAATTAGTTGATTTTTCTCTGCTTCACAGAAAGATGATGATGCTGCAAATGTCAGAGAGATTAAGTACTTTGGCTTGGGCCAGGGATATCCTCTGCAGTACTATCCTTACTATGGCAAGCTGCTGCACCCCACTTACCTTCAGCCTCTTGTGGGCATCCAGTTTGCCAACATCACCCATAACAAGGAGCTGCGTATCGAGTGCAAAGTATACGGAGAAAACATTGATTACAGTGATAAAGACCGTTACCAGGGACGTTTTGACCTTAGAATCATGGTCAAAGCATCATCATCATGACCACAGCTATGAAAAATAGCGCTTTTACTCTGCCCATTTCAAAAGTTATATAATTTAGACAGATGGAATTTAAAAAAAAAAAACTAAAAGTTCAATAAAAAGAAACAAAAACAGACAAAAACCACGACTAGTCTTGAACAAACTTTCATAACATACGGGACCTACACTTAATCTGTATGCTTTACACTAGCTTTCTTTGCATATGTATTGGGTTAGAATGTAAACAGTACAGGAAGAGTAGCAATAGCAAAGTATTTATTCTACTGTAAATGAGAATATTCCTTGAGCCATGGGACATTCATTCATTACTGTAAATTATGATTCCACTACTGATGTAGCGAGCAGTGTTTCTGTCCCTGAGTATTTCTGCCTAGTGTGGTCTCGCTCGATATTTCTGGAGTGTGCAGTGCAGTAGTCGCATACAATGGTCCTTTCCAAGCCATGTTCTCTTTCTGTTGTCTTATGTGAGTCAGTTTAGTGGTCCAAGGTGTGTGAACGAGTCAAAGAGAAGAGTGTGTGTGTGTGTGTGTGTGTGTTTGTACAATAAAAAAACTAGTGGCATGGTACGCGCTGATATCCCCAGGTCCATATGTGAGTAAATGACTGCACTCCATAGAATCTTTTTTTTTCTTTCTTCTCTTTTTGACTTATTTTATTGATTGTGGGGGAAAAGTACTTTTACATCCTTTCTTTTATTTGATCATCTTGCAGTGTGTGAGTTTTTGGGGTTAATGACTTTTACTTTCTTTTTCTTAAGTGTAGAACTGTGTGTATCTAGTCTGGAGAATCGACTTCATTCTAGAACGGAGGACATTTCCTCCCTCTGGTCACCGTGGCAACTCAGTGCTTTAATTTAAATTTGTTTTGTTTTTTCCTTCTCTTTTTATTTTATTTTTGTTTGTTTTTTTTGCTGGAGACATCACAATGTGGTGTAACTTTCTAATGAATGTTTTAGCCATTTACATGGTGGAAGAATTTTATATTTATGCAGTTGTACAATTTTTTTTTCTGCAGGAAAAAAGTGTATTGTATGAATCCAGATACCAAAGTCGCTGGTCAGAGTTAGACACTTATCAGATCCAGTGCAGTAAGACCCATGTAATATGATGTTTCATCAATGTTAAAACGTACTTTAAAGTCAGTGTTGAACATCAAAACATCTGTCAGAAGAACATCTGCTTTTGTCATTTTATTTAATACAGGTGAGGCAAACAAATAAATGTACAAACAACCAGACCGGTGTCTTTTTATATATATATATATATATATATACATATATATATATATATATACACACACACACACACACACACAAAACAACCAAAATCAAACCAGCATGTGTTTATGAAGACTTTACACAATCAGACATCCAGAATCTTGAAGAAATATTGGACCTGCAAGAAAAATAGATAAAAGATCACAAATATATAAGGGCAGCGTGGTGGCGTAGTGGTTAGCAAGCTCAGCTTAGAGCAAAAAGGTCTTGGGTATGATTTCCGGGTAAAGGGGGTCTTTCGGTTGGGAGTTTGCTCTCCATGTGTGGGTTTTCTTCAGGTCTTTTGATTTCCTTCCAGAGTTATTTCTCAGCACTTGGTTTCCCCTGTTCTCATGGATAAGCACATCAGATAAGCAGCTTGGTTTATTTTATAATGACTGACTATCCCAAAACAAGCTTGTGAACAATGTCTCTGTGTTCACTGTTTTTCCCAGTGAGTGACCGCTTACAGGTATAGATGTGTGCCTCTGTGTGCATGGCCTCTCTCTTTCTCTCTCTCTCTCTCTCTCTTATAGAATGTGCTGGTCGAATTGCCCAGCAGGCGAATGATTAACAAGGAGGCGTTTGTTAAAGAGTTGCTGGTGTGAAACAATGATGCAGAATGGGCCAAAGTTACTGGCTAAAAAGCACAAAGGCCCTTCCTCCACTTAATCCTGCTCTTCTTTTCCGGAGACATTATGCATGCTGTGGGTTTGATTCAGCCTACAGCAGACAGACGGTCATGGGACCTGCGTGTTTGTCTCACGTGACTATATTTGTGAAGGCGAGTAAACGTTAGTCAGCCGGCTTTCTGGCTCACACTGCCTTAGTTCATGACTGAAACAAAAGTGAATGAGACCTACTTCCAGTAAGCCGTCCTCTGGAAGGTCGGTACAATGGACGGCGTTCTGCACTTTGTTCTTGCCATAGAGAGCTCGTAAAGTAGTGGGTCGCAAATGACGAGCAATTTCCTGGAAAAAAAATGCAAAAACATGGCAGCTAATTGATACGGTGTAGTTTAAAACAGGAATAAACCAACAGCTGAACACAAATTTTTACTTTGGATTAAGAAGTAATTCTGAAGAGCGCTCGGGTGAAGATCTTCTACATTCTGGGAGAAGATAAGGAGCCTACAGTGCCAAGGATTTGGATTACCTCCCCCTTTATGTTTAAAATGGTTAAAATAACAGTAAACGTTACTTTTATTCAGCATAGCTGAATTTCGGGGTCACGGGAGCCTATTCTAGCACTTATAGGGCGAGAGGCACGAGTACACCCTAGACAGGTCACTAGTCCATTGCAGGCCCACACATAGACGAACATCACATCCTATGGGCAATTTAGAATCACCAATCAACCTAATGTACATGTTTTTGAATTGAGGGAGGAAACCAGAGAACCTAGAGAAAACCCACACAAGGATGGGGAAGAACAACATCTGCTCTTGTCAGGGAAGACCTTGCCAACTCCACACAGAAAAACCTGGGAATCGAACCCCTGACCTTCTTGCTGTGAGGCGAATGTGCTAACCACTACACCATGCGCCACCCTAAAAGTTACTCCCTTCCCATCTACTCATATCTTAAAAAACCAGGAGGAGGACACGCTATTCATCCTGCTTAATAATTGCGTAAAAAATTTGTGATGCAGTTGTACCAGCAAAGTAAAAAAATAGTTATAGTGAATGAAAAGCAAAGTAAGACTTTTTGTCAGCCAAAAGGTTGCGGTTAATTAAGCAATAAGAGGGGGGGGGCACTTATGTTGCCAAACCAGGAACATTTTTTATATCTTTTTTTTATAGTTCTTTTTATATCTGCACACGCCTCCTGCCTTTTCCTTTCACGTGTTTAGTAATTCGGTGATGAAAAAAATGGAAAGCACATCCGTAGCCCATCATTAGAACATAAAAATGGTAAACTTCAGATCTGATCCATTTATAACTTACTGGTGTTAATGGTAATAGCAGTTACTTCCTGCTTCTGTATAGCTTTACTTCTGTACTCTGGTTACCTCCCACAGTCCAAAAAACATACCATTAGGTTAATTGGTTATTCTAAATCGCCAATAAGAGTGTGTTTGTGGGGCCCGTTGATGGACTGGCGACCTGTCCAGGGTGTACCTCTGCCTTTCCCCTCTTGAAGAGTTGGGAGTTTGGCAGCCCCCCATGAACCTGGATTAGGAAATAAGTAGGTTGGTAATTGAATGATAAAAGATTACATTAATGCATTCACAGCATTTGGCAGTTATCCAGAGCGACTTACATTTAACTCTCTAGGGGTTTAGGGCCTTGCTCAGGGGCCCACAGAGGTGGCTTCCTGGTGGTGGGAATCAAATCCTGCTCTTTTTGGTATCAGTCTGACCTTAACCACTAGCCACCCCTTTTCCTAATTAAATTTTTTTAAGACAAATACATTTTAAAAAATCTGGGATATAAACTTTAACTTAGAAACTCAACCACTTTGCCTTCTTTATTGTACAAGTTGTATATTGTATTCTCTAACAGTATAAGCATCCATACCTTCTCTATCATTTAAATAGCTTTTTGCAACACACAAACTTTACTCAAAATTAGCACAAAGCACTGACACTGGTCCATAAAGGTTTGAATAAGGCTCGTCCTACAGCATGTCTCCTGATAGCAATGTCTTATCCATAATCCATCACGATTCATCAAAACACACGACTGTCTGAATCTGCTGATAATCGGGTCTTAATTATCTGAGCGTGAACCAGACACTTTCCAGTAAATAAGTTGTTACTATGGAAACAGTGCGATTATTAAATAGATGGATGGATAGACAGACAGAGATATAGACAGTTCTATTTTTAAGGTTGTTATAAGTCAAATGTAAAATAGTCTACAATTCCAAACATGGGGCAGCACGGTGGTGAAGTGGTTACATGGTCGCCTCACAACAAGAAGGCCCAGGGTTCTATACCGGGCTTGAGGTCTTTCTCTTGCGTGGGTTTCCTCTGGGTACTCCGGTTTCCTCCCACAGTCCAAAAAC
>JAOTQW010000014.1:10298924-10311409 GCA_026260075.1 Sisor rabdophorus
TATATATATATATATACACACACACACACACGCACCTTGTGTTATATTAATGCAGTTAGGGAAGGATTAATGAACAATGCTATTTTACTTGCAAGGCCACTGGTTACAAAGTTTATGACTGCAGTAAAAATCCATACAATGGTTTAAACATTCACATGCTTCTGTTGAAATATTTTCTAGGCTGTGTCCTGGAGAAAGTGTCAAATATTGCTTACCATGAGGCCTTTGACAGGTGAGTAAAGGTGAGTAAATGATTAGCCATTTATTAGAGCCTGGGAGTTACTTGTCGTGTGCACATAGCATGAGCCTGACTTCTATATAGCAATTTTTTACTCTTAAAGAATATTCTGTCGTGTTCTGTGCAAATATTTAATTCATAGCCATTTATAGGCGCTTGTGTTGACAGTCTGCAACTCTTAACAATAGTAAGCCTAATGGCCAGACTGGATAAGGACAGCTAAACATATTATGATTATATTATGTGCGAGCACAACACAGAACAAAAGCAAAGCAACAAGCTCCCATCAGCAAAATGATTCAAATCCAAAAATGACCAGAGTTAAAACTCCTCTCTCGGTAGAAGGGTTGGCTAGCATTTGCCTCTCCTTCAAGAGATCTGCTGGGCTCCATTCCTTTTAATCAAAGAATTATATAAGGCTTCTGACTGTGCTGAAATCACCAGCTGTCAGCATCTTTAGCTAGGACACAGTAATTTTTTAAGATTATTATCTTATTAATGGGCTGTCTGCAAAGTACTAGAATAACAAACACGACAAACCTGCAGTGTCTACTAGACAACTAATGAAATCTTAATGATGAACAAGTGATGAACCACCAAATATTTGAAATGCATCAGTCAAAACCATGAATGACAAACATTTTTTTATTTGCAATAAAGTCAATATACTCGCAATATCACTTATCACCAATCTCTCCTTGCCTGGTCAAACAGCAAATAAATAAAATTAAAACACTTTTCTTTCTAACAAAATATTTAACATTGCTACAGAGCTTAATCCTAACTCTAAAAATATATTTTACTTAAATTTGGGTCCCCATTCTACATTATATGGATACATTTTAATATTATATGGACTAATCAGGGGCCACATGCTAAATATGAATTAATCATATGACCTTTAGATTTCTTTAGCAAGTAAGAGTACGAATAATGTGGCAGCTTCTATCTGGTCATTTAAATATAACAAACGAGCTGTATGGAATTAAAATAAATAATTAAAAAAAATAATGTGAATTTATTTTGAAGCTGTTGTGATATTGTTGAATATTCTCTAGTCACTACGATGTAAAAGATCAAACTCCAGGCATGCTGGCTATGTGAAATCTCTAGCTTTAGTTTTATCCAGTGGATTGGAGATTTTACAGGTCACTGCCTTGGTGGCATGCCCCATGAACACGGATCAGAAGAGGGATTTAGGAGGGCTATGTGTATGCACTGGCCTAAGGAAAGGATATTTATGATGGCCAGAGAAAGAAGGAGAAAATTACAGAAAAAGACAGTAAGGGATAGCAGATGTTCTAAAGTGGTACTTTAATTTTAACTAGAAACTAGAAATTCATCCATCAGAGAGCCACATACATGGACGAACAACCACAGGCACTCACACCCACTCCTATAGGCAAAGAATCATCAATTAACCTAATGGACACGTCTTTGGACTGTGAGAGTCCCTGAAGAAACATGCAAACAGAAAGAATACATGTACAGAAAGAATCAAACCGATGACCATCTTGTAGTGTTGTAATTAAATATTCTGTAATTTTGTAAAAGGTGGGCAGTTGTTAGCTATGTTTATTGCTAAATTATACTAGAAATTCAATTATGCTTTCTACTCTCGTATCTACTCCAACTCGTACTGCTGTCCAATTCAAACCATACGGCTTTTGGTACTCCATTGAAGTTGAGCTTTTAAACATTTCATTTCATCTTTTTTACCCGCTTATTCGGGTCACGGGGGTCTGCTGGAGCCTATCCCAAGCCCGGGATTCGAACCCAGGACCTTCTTGTTGTGAGGCGACGGTGCTAACCACTGAGCCACCGCGCCGCCGGCTTTTAAACATATTGTGTTTAAAATTTAATTTCTGATTCAAACACAAAGGTGATGGATTTATAATGCAAAACCATGTACGTTTCGATCTTAAACAAGTCAGTCTATTTTGCTGGGACAGGAAACACAAAGACATACAAAACTCTTGCCATGTGCTGTCTGCCAAGCCGGAGGCCAATGTGTGCAAAAGTGCATGTGTGATGCCTTACCTTCAGAGATAGCATGTGGTTTGATGATGCAACAGGTAGAGTCTTGGTATTTGGCTGTATTGGCAGGGCCATGACCTGCAGTTGAAGGAAAGAAGAACTCTAATTCCTAGAAAGGGAGAGGTAAATACAAAGTCATTACTACAATTACAATTTAAACAAAACTTTTATAAAATGTAAAAGCAGCAGTGGGTGTGTGAAAATTTAAGCATGTAAATTTAACTTGGATGATAATAATGCAGTAATTTAATGATTATATTTAATGATTTATTTATAATTTAATGCATTATCATTTCCACAAACTAACCAGTTATTATTTATGGCATATATAATACATTCAGTAGCATATGTCACATATTAATTGTGTAAAGCACATACAGAAATGTTACTCTAAAATGCATTTAAAAGTTAAGAAGTTGTTTGTAACGCAGATTTAACAATGCAGTGTTTATTACACAAATGTTTTGTCTCTCTTATACTCATATTCTACCACCTGGCAATTAAATGTGCACCATTTTGGGGAATGGAGCTACATGCCCAGGCTGGTTCTTATTAAGCAATGTTCGGGGTCATTACATAATAACTTTCATTTAAAACCTTGACACATAACTTTGTGGGGTTCTTTTTCATTTTGGTAGTCAGTTTGTCAGTGTTTAGTGAATTTCCTTTAGGGTTCATTTCTTATTAATAAGGCAGCTTTTTCCTTCCAGCATTGAATCAGTTAAAACCATCTTTTTATGATTCTTTGTACTTCTTGGCACTAGTCCAGAACCTCTGGGGTACTTTTAACAGGTTACTGGATAAGAACATGGCTATATAAATAATATGTTAATTTATTCTGTTATCAGGTGATTACCATATATTCAATCTGAAATACAAACCAAAATCCAATTCATTTTATGCTTTATGGAACAAAAGTATAGCTATAAAATACATTTGGAAATAACATTGAACACCTGCCTCTTTTGATTTTATTAGTGTAATTTATTAATTTATAATTTTTTTTATTTCTTACTCTATTTTAATGGGGCAGTTTTACGATAGCAACAGCGCATGACTTACAATTTGTGCTCATTCAATCATAAGCACATCAGTGAAATCAGGACATTTCGAACATGTTCCAAATCATCCCCAAAATATTTAGTAGAATGGTGACATTTGAAGTTCTTAAGTTCCTCCTTTTCAACCATGGCGTTATTTTATATGGGCCGCTCCTTGTATAGAGGAGCAATTTCATGCTGGAGCAAGTTTGGGCTAGGTCCTTTAATTCCAGTAAAAAAAACAACAATTGTGTGGCTTAACTGTGTGAAAACAGCTTGGGGAAGAAGTACATATGGTAAAAATATACGTGTGTATTCTCATATTACATACATCACAAATTGTTGGGACTTTTTTAAAAAGACTTTTAAAATGCCTTACCCAATTTTTATTCACAATAAAACAATAAATAACATTACAGAATGTTTTATTCATCCAATGAGCTCCTTTCAAATTGGATGCCTGCCACAGGTCTTAAAAAAGAGACTCAACCTAGGTCGCATAACTGTAGTCATCTGGGCCCTTAGATGACACCGTATTACTTATCGGCATGACCTTGTGATTGATGTATTAAATGGGCCCAAGAATAATTACATTTACATTTGTCAGATGCCCTTATGCAGAGCGACATACATTGTCTGTCTATGTAAAATGTCTATGTATATAATGTCTAATATTCATATAAATTAATACAAGCTAGTGTATCTGGGATCAGAAAGGTTTTGTCTACTTAAATACCCTTGCAGCAGATGCCAGGGAGTCTGACCCATGCCCTGCATTTTGGGTACCATCTGTTCCAAACTGGGCACGGAGGCTGGCTGGTGCATCTTTACGTGCCACAGCAGAATCAGTCGGACCCAGAGCATTCCTCCATACTGACACTGCCTTATCCCCCATGAGCTCCATGACAATTATAGGTCCAGAGCTCACAAACTGCATCAGGTTACTGCAAAAAAAAAAAAAAAAAGTCTTGAAGTGAACTATCTATGTTTATTTTATGACAATTAATTATCCTTTAAATCATTAGAGAATATACCAAAGAGTATAACAACACAAAGCAAGGGTCAACAAAATGATTTAACTACATCAATGCAGTAAAAAAAAGTTTAGTTCTTTAGTCTCAAAGTCAAAAGAAAGGTAATAAAAAGACAACAAGCCCTCCGAGTACCCTAAAAGAGCCCTAGCAAACTCACACAGGTGAATTATTCACTTAGGGAGACTTACTTAAAAAAAGACTTTGACTGATGTTCTATGTAAAAGTCAGCTGCCTGCTTCCTGTAAGAAAGCCATAAAAAAGTACACGGTTAATAAGTCATCCAATAAGCTCTGCTTACTTTAGGTTTCACTACAAGGTTTGCAATGAGAACAATCTGTTCCTATTCATTGGTCAAGCCAGTTCAAAATCCTAATTATTCTAACCCTAACAACTTTATTAAAGTAAACTTTTAAACAAGACTTTATGCAATAATGTGCAAGACTTTATGCAATATGTATAATAGATGGCAAAGCTTGACAGTATAATGAATGTTGTTTCAGGGCGATTAGAACTGTTATTGCACATACAATTTTATGAAAGGAATAATTGAACACTCAGTACAGGTTCAAGCTGTCCCTTACTTAGACCATAGTAAGGGTATTACATGATGGATACATTTTTGCCTGTATTTCTCAACATTGAGGACAGCATTCTTTCTGCCCAAACCTCTAATACCATTTGCTCTATTCCAGTCTCAATCTTGCATAAAACTTACACTATGCTGCACTTTTGTGTCTTCAGACAATGATTACTGTACTGCTCTCCAGCCATATGGAATTGAACAGCACATCACTGTATATAAATATACAGTGAAGGGAAACAAAATATTTGATCCCCTGCTGGTTTGGTATTTTTTTTGGTTTGTATGCCCAATGAAAGAAATGAATCTGCCTACATTTTAACAGTAGGTTTATTCCTATCAGACGGGCCTCTACACTAGCTTTCTTGAGCAGGGTAACCTTGCAGACACTGGAGAATTTAAGGCTATTTGCCATGAGATCATTAACAAGATCTTCCTGTGTAGTTCTGGGCTAATTCCTCACCGTATGATGATCACTAAAACTGAGATCTTGCTTGGAGCTCCAGACTGAGCGAGAACTTGTTCTTGGCATACTTGGACAACTCTATGGTTTTGGCCATTGGAGAGTTTGTAATCTGATTAATCTACTGTCACTCTAAAAGATTTTTTTTTTTTATAGAAAAGCCTACCATTAAAAAATTTAAAGTACAAAATCAGGTGGCCTAATGGCTTACACTGTTGTCTTACAGCAAGAAGACCAGGGTTTACATAGGTGTACTCCAGGTAGTAAGTTGATTGTTAAATATAAATTGCCATAAGAGTGAGTGTTAGTGTGTGTGTGTGTGTGTGTGTGTACACAAACAGAATGATATACATGTCTTGTAGTTTTAAAATATTTTCTGTTTTCAACAAGATTGTAAAATGTAAATTACATGGCTATATTAGTATTCAATCATTTTTACACTGTACATTTTTACAGCTTTTCTGTGCACTTAAAACATGCTTTAACTGTAATAAAGCATAATTTATGTGACAGATTTTACATGACTGAATTAGGTTTGACATTCCTATAGTATAAGTTTACAGCTTCACATTTAGTAGTAATAAACTGATATTTGTTATTTATTTTCACCAGTTATCCATGCAGCTGGCTTGAAGGCAGAAGCTGAATTGCAACCTTATTACCCTGACAACCTCCTGGGAAATTCACTACAGCTCAATTCCAAATCCTTCCAGCAACAATCAGCCTGATCCAGATAATCACGGACTTTAAAAATGACTAATTTGATTAAGTACAGTGGATGTCCACCTATATACACCTACAATTCCGCATCAGTGTTGAGATAAATTAAATAATTAATTCATTTATCTATATACATGAATGGGGAGAACTCAGCATGGGGATCTGCTGGAGCCTATCCCAGTGCACGTAGGGAGAGAGGCAAGGGTACACTCTGGACAGGCCGCGAGTACCCGGAGGAAACCCACGCAAGAGCGGGGAGAACATGCACTAATTGTGCTCTCAGTCATCTGACAGTTCATAGTAGTGCACCAAGCAAAATCAGCCATACATTGCATTCACTCTCCAGTCACTTCCCATGCATCACTGTTAACATTATGATGGAAAGCATCAAATCAGCTACAAACAGATACCACTATCTATAGTGTTCATAGTTGACCAATAAATTAACTGCTCCGGAATAACCAGGGTGGTGGAAAACGGGGGTGGGGGTTTGGTGGTAAAGCATGCAGGTAAAACATACTTTGTTGTTCTAAAAATATTTCAGACTAAAAATACACACACACACAAACAAAAAAGAAATAAAGGTGGACAACCTTTTTATGTTTGTTCCTTCAGAACAAACCCTTATTTAATAAACTGCTTTGACAATTAATTAATTGAAAATTAATTTAAATAAAAACCTTACATGATCAATGTTGTGAGAAAAAGCACCTCCCGGGAATGCGGCTCGCACAAGCTATGAAATAACTTTGCTAGTTTAGAGTTGGCAATCAATGAGGTTGATATGTCATCTATTTATTATAATCAATCTATAAAGAGTGTCTGTGCCTCTTATTTATTCATTAGATTTATGTGTTTTATATAATTACCTACATTTAAAAAATCAAAGTAAATTCATTTTCTGTATAAGGGCAGCGTGGAGGCGTAGTGGTAGGTACAGTCGCCTCATAGCCTCCCGGGTTCAATTTCTGGGCAAGGGGTCTTTGTGCGGCAATTGCATGTTCTCCCCGCGCTTGGTTTTCACCAGGTACTCAGATTTTCTCCAACAGCCCAAAAACATGGTTGATTGATGATTCTAAATTGCCTATAGGAGTGAATGTGAGTGTATATGGTTGGTCATCTATACGTGGCCCTGTGATGGACTTTTAACCTGTCCAGGTCCTGCCACTTGCCTTATTGTGTGCTGGAATAGGCTCTAACAAACACCCTCATGACACAGAGTTAGGTATTGAGTGGGCATGGAAGATTAATTAATTATTTTTTGTATGTCCCTTAACAGAGGTCTAAAAGGATTTTAAAAATAAATTATACAATTATTGAATTTCTTTTTGACTAGTAATGGTATGACCTCATTCTACAGCATAGAGAAAAATTATTATTTTAATTTCTTTTGTCACCAATTTCATCTTAGGCTTGCTTAGTTGGGGACTCCTCATTTTATATATTTCAATAAAAGTGTTTCAGGGAGTTTAAATATTGTCTTTGATTTGATTTTGTGAAGCTGACTATTTCTATTTTAAAAAACACTATAGAAATAAAGGTGACCTGACTTGAAAATTTTCTCCATTAAAGCACTTTTTCCTGAATGGAAAAAACAGCTCTTAAACAAGTCAGGAAGCCTTTATTGTTGTTTCACCATATGTAGACGACATTGTGAAATGCAACATTTCTCCAGGACCATGGTGCTGCAGAAAACAATACAGAACTTGTACACTTACCCCTATTGCACTGTAAAGTTTAATCGGTTTCAAAATAAAATGGTGTTTCTTGGCTCACCCAGTTAGCCTAGTCATTTTGGCCTTGGTAACAATGAGGCCGGCATCATAAATCATCTGAATAATACTGCCCACTTTGGTCACTGCATCTGGTTTAATCATAGCCAATGTCCTATGAAGAAGAAAAAAAAGAAAAGCTTTTTAAAAAACACACCATATGTAAGAGGGGTTTTTAGGTATACAAAAATGTATCATGTTCTGGAAGCTAATTATTTAAGCGGAACATTTGGATAGCTGCACATGTCCCCACAAAGACAGATATATATGTAGAAGCAGTACTAACATATTTTAAAAGGATTAGTTTACAACATAATCCTACTTAAAGCGGTTTCTACATTTTTGACTGTTGCCTCTTAGATGTTGGGATACTAAAAAGTAAATAGTCAAGTCAAAAAAAAGGAGGCAGAAATATCCTGTATTACCACTAATTACCTGCTATTGTACAGTACTTTTCCAGAGAGAACTGGGCTTATACATTTGCAACGCAAAGTTCCTTTGGTCCGAGGAATCTTAAGAGTAAACCTATTCCAGTCTTAATCACCTTTTACTTTTATATTCTCTGATTTACCTTTACAATCTAAAGCAAAGTCGAATCGATATTCTCCTCATTTTTTACTGAGTTACTAGTTTACCCTAATCACAATCTGGAAGCAATAACAATTTAAAATGCTTGTCAGCTCTATACAATAAATTTATTACGTTGCATATACTGAAATTTGGGTTTCATTTACTTACCACTCACAAAAGTATGGAAACTGTTTATTACACACCACTAATGAAAGATCCTATTTTCCCTACTTCTTTCTTTATTTTAAAAGGAAAACAAAACAATAACTATAAAAAAACCTAACTGCCAGATGTAATGGAATGCAATTAACTGAATTATACAACTAGAGAAACAAGACATTCACAGTCTGTCTGTGCCAAACCACAGCTTGATGTTGTTGCACAATACTCTTACAGATTCGGACGTGTCACTCATAACATTACATAAACTTGTTCATCAGGTGAAAAAGTATGGTGGTTGTTAGAATAATTGAGGAACAACCTTTCTTTCTTGCTGCCCAACTTGTTGGCTGTGTACTGGTCTCCATAATCAACAAGACTAAGTTGTCGTGAGAAGACAATGACGCGGTTTCCCACAAACAAATCCTCTGTATGGAGGTCATCATATTTGGTCCTTCTCAAAAAGATCCGCTGGTTCTTCACATCAAACTAAATGGAGATAAACAAAATTATGGAAATGTGTATAAGTCACTAACAATTAGTGCAGACAATATATACTGAGGATGTAAATCAGGCCAGATGCCTGTATATACATATACATTTTCATAACTATGTTAAATTGTACAGATAGATATGCCCTGAAAGGGCAGATACCATCTGAAACAAGACTTATTAATCTGAACATCATGTTTATACTGCTCCCCTTTAGGACCAATAGACCGCTTTTACCCCAGCAGTATAAAGGAACTAAATGCGGCTGGATAGTCAACATACACACAAACTTCAACCTAAATGATTAAGATGAAAGAATTAAGTTTTTAAATGGTAAGTCACACTGCATATATTTTTTTGTAAGCTAGCAAAAACTTTTGTTCCCACAATAACAGACCTTAAATATAATCCAGACTCAACATTGTTATGATGCAACAATAAATTGTGTAGCTCTAATAACAACAAACTGCAATTTTATACATACAATTTTACATACATACATACAAAAAGTGTGTCTCTATTCATATACACTATATTGGCTGTAATTATATGAGCATTAAAAACACGTGTGTAAAAACACGATTTTTTTTCTAAATTTATTCCAATTTAGCCCAATTCAGCTCCAACAGAATTAGTGAGATCAGACAGTAATGGCAGTTAAGGAGGTCTGGGGTGCAGTCGACATTCCCGCTTATCCCAAAGCTGTTCAGTACTGTTAATTTCCGGACTTTATTTTACTCTAATAATAACACAGCAAGTGGTAATAGAGCTCAGGGGCTTTGGGCTAGATTGTCATGCTGAAACAGTGTTGGAGTCTCTTAGTTCCAGTGAAGGAATAATGTAATGCTACGTCACTATTTGTAGCAACAGTTTGGAAAGAAACCACATATGGATTTGTGCCAACCCTTGTCAATCTAGTATGTCACTTACTATGATTAGTTTCCGCTGTATTTTCTACTCGATTGTTTGACAAATTTAACAAATCTACTTATTAACATCTGACGTTTTTAGAACTGCTCTAATTTCACAGTACTTGGTATAGTGACAATATAAACAAATTGTGAATCTGAAGGTTTTAAGACCTCCGTCTGGACAGAACGTCAGTCAGTTTTATCATAACCTTAGACCTCATTAGCACTCATTATTATTTCTTACTGGAGGGAATTTCTCTTATTAATCTTAAAGTCAAAATCTGCTGATATTTGCATACACTGACCGACTCACAGATTGTTACCATAGAAACACTCTTCCCTCTGGCTGACTTTACATTTGAAAGGTGAAAAGCAACTGACAGCTAGTCAAGATTTATAGTGCAACAAATTCTCTTTTATGGAGAAAAAAGGGGTTTTAGAAAAGGTGAAAGAAATGTTAGATTGCTAAAAGGAAAAAATTGTAAGCAATGCAATATAGAGCTTTGTGTATCAGAGCTGGATAAGAGTTTGTTTATCGAGAAATATTTGAAAGCATTTACAGTGAATTTGTGTTATGCCAAAAAATTATGAATGAATTAGAATTGTGTAGTGTAGAATAGTGTCCTTTCTTCCCCACAAGGTTTGGTAAGCATAACACACCATGCTATTTATTTTAGCTATTTGGTAATAGCATAAAGATAATAGTTAATAAATGGAGGAAGTGCATGCTTGCTGCCCTTAATGCCTTTCTTCCTGATGGATTTAACGACATAGTAAATGGTTATGATTTTTATCGACTTTCAGTTTTAGAGATATTTCAACATTTCAGTAACTGTGCCATATGTTAATATACATGTGAGTACAGAAAAAAAAAATCGGTGTTAGTAAATGTTTGTAGATTTTTTAGTACAGCTGGCCTAGTCTAGTAACCAGACCTGAATGAATCTGGAATTAAAAGTTCCATCTGTGGAAACAAGGGGTGGGTGGGAGATATACCATTTCTACAGAGCCATCTTTCGGGTAGTACAGGAGCTGGTAGCGGCGTAGGAGAGCAGCACTGGGGTCATACCACTCAGCCAGAAAGGCAAAGCGCTCCTCCTGTGAAGGGAACAGCAGACACAGCATGAGCTCTGTGATCGGCTTGGCCCCAGCAGGGATACATTAGGATGGTAACCTGTGTGCTGGGGACAGCGAGTGTTAGTGCTCAAGAGCATGACCCTCGACATAAACAGACAGCTGGGCTCTGATACAACATGGAATCCAGAGGTCACTGTTTTTGTGTGTGAGCGTCTGGTCCTCTGGGAATTCCATGTTACAGTTATTACTCAGCTGGTGCTACTTTTTTTTCAAAAATACAGCTGTCAGGACTGTGTCAGAGCTGTAATAATGTTATGGGAAACAGACCACAAGTCAAAACAAGGGAAAAAAGATGGTTATTCAGGACCAAACCAACACCGAAAAACTTTCAAAAGTACAAAACCAAATCAAAGCACAAGATTGTGAAAATTTTAGCAAAAGCTCTGTTATTGGTATTAAAGGCTGGTAGCTGAACGTCTGTTTTTCAATCCAGGACTGCTTTTTTTCACCTTCACATTCAGCCGAGAATGTCCTTGAACAGACACATGGAGGAAACAGTGGATGAGCAGTAATTTGCTTACAGGCTGCCCCCTGCTGGGTGGAAGGTCACATTTCAGACATATCTAGCAGCATATCCAGACAGAGCTGAGATGGAACACTCACAGAACACTCATCGTGGTGCTACGTTAACTAGGAAATATCAAGAGTCATATTTATAGAGATAGAAGCATAATGTATAAAGCAATGTCAGTCGGAGCACTTTCAATTTCAGAAACCAATAATAACAGTCAGCCTTCATGACTAATATGTGATAGTTCAGGTCATTACACTCTCTGTGGGATTAAAGAAAAAAAAACACAGCAGGCATCGCGGTGAGATAGTGGTTAGCACAGTCGCCTCACAACAAGTAAGGCCCTGGGTTTGAATGCTGGGCTTGGGGTCTTTCTGTGCGAAGTTAGCATGTTCTCCCCGTGCTTCCATGGGTTTCTTCCAGGTACTCCCACAGGTACTACCCACAGTACAAAAACATTTGCATTAGGTTAATTGGTGACTCTAAATTAGCCATAGGAGTAATGTGCGACTGTGTGATTGTTGTGTGTGTGTGTGTGTGTATATGTGTATGTGTGTGTGGCCCTGCGATGGATTAACGACCTGTCCAGGGTGTACCCCCTCCATCTCGCCCTATGTGCGCTGGGATAGGCATAGGCTCCAGCAGACCCCCGTGACCCATAGTTCAGGGATAAGTGGGTATAGAAGATAAATGAATGAATGAAAACCACAGTCTCTGATAATTATTAGTGACCTTTTGAGTTTTAATAAAAGAGCCCAGTAATCAAATTTATTCATTCATTCATCTTCTATACCTGCTTATTCCCGAACTTTCCGGGGTCA
>JAOTQW010000014.1:10329829-10342321 GCA_026260075.1 Sisor rabdophorus
CAGCACACATAGGGCCAGAGGCAGGGGTACACCCTGGACAGGTCACCAGTCCATCTAAGGGTCACACATAGACAAACAATCACACACTCCTACAGGCAATTCAAAACCTTGATGTTAAAAATTCGACACACACGCGGGAAGAACATGCCAACCCCACACAAAAAGACAGGGGAATCGAACCCACGACGTTCTTGAGACTCCACTTGTGTGGGTTGTAGACTCCGTCTCATGCTACCACTAGAGTGAAAAAGCCGACAGAATTCAAAAGTGATCAAAACATCAGCCAGAAAGCAGAGGAACTAAGAAGTGGTCTGTGGTCACCACCACTCCCTTATTTCTTGCTAATTGCCTATAATTTGCACCTGTTGTTTATTTCATCTGCACAACTGTGACATTGATAGTCAATCAATTTTTTGGAGCAGCGTATATACTACATATTTAAAACAGAAATACAAAGTGTCTAACTTTGATACTTTTATTATAGAATAATGAAGGGGTTATTCTTTTCGCAGAGCTTTTGCTATAGTCGTCTACAGTGTATACGTACTACTATAAGTATTGTGTGTTGGCTGATTAAGCTAAATATGGGGGTGGGTATGTGAAGACGAGTACGAAAAAATACTGGCCTATTTCATTGTGCAGCGTTTCACAGAGCCTGTTATGTGTTTATTACTTCAGGCATGTTTATGCCAAAGCGCAGTCCTATGCAGATTTCATAGGAAATCAAGACTTGAAGGGCACTGACTCACCTGGAGACTGCCGGAACTGCTGTGAGGGTGATGAACTTTGACTTCTCTAGTACTTTTAACACCATCCCCTCAGGAGACAGTGCTCTCACCATTCCTCTTCACCCTTTACACCTCAGACTTTACCTACAACACCAGCAGTTGTCACCTCCAGAAGTTCTCAGATGACTCAGCCATTGTTGGCTGTATGTCTGAGGGAAACGAGCTGGAGTACAGGTCAGGCCAGTTCTGTCCTGGGCTGTCCACTGGACTCTGTGGAGGAGGTGGGTGATAGGAGGATATTGTCCAAGCTAACATCTATCATGGACAATACCTCTCATCCACTGCATCAGAGCGTGGAGGCTCTGAGCAGCTTTTTCAGTGGCAGACCGGTCCACCCACGTTGTAGGACGGAGCAGTTCCGCAGGTCATTCATACCCACGGCTGTTAGACTGTACAACGCAACAGTCTAACTACAGTTTTCCTATTGCTTCTATTGCACTTCCTGTTTCTTTATCTTATATTGCACTATTTTATGTTATTTCATGTTATTTTATTTTTCAAAGAGCAATGTAGCAGTTTAATTTCCCCACTGTAGGATAAGTTTATCTTATCTTATCTGAAACAGAATAAGGCTTGTTCTGTTGATAATCTTAGATTATAAAAAATTTTGATATTTTGTGAAGATGTGAAATGTAAGGGGGTTCCTATCAAAAAGAGACCTTCAAGAGTATTGTTTGTTCGTGTTTTTGCAGTCTGAAGATAATAACAAACAGTGACACAAACATTATCTGGGTGTGGCATGATGCGCTGTATATAAAGATATTCAAAGTAGGCGTCAGCACCTATCCACTAAGTGGATAGTACTGTGGCCTCATAGTTGTAAAGTTCATAGAAAATACTTCCCTTAAGTATTAAGACTTTATTGACATCCTGTAGTTTATGATCTTGTTACCATTTACTTGTGATTGACGATGTCCATGTTCCATGTCATATTCCAGATCTCTCTTGTTGCTCTGGGTCCCTTAACAAATTTAGCTTTGGCTGTTAAATTGGATCCGAACCTTCCACAGAAGCTGAAGGATTTGTATATTATGGGAGGCAACATGGAAGGTAGGAGTAAAACAGTACTTTAGACCTGTACTTAATGCGAAGCACTTCTCTAAGCAGTGTTTATCTTTGCAGGTAAGGGAAATATGATGCCATGTGCAGAGTTTAATTTCTATATGGATCCTGAATCTGCCTATATAGTCTTAGAGGAATATGTGTGTCCCACACATATCGCCACCTGGGAGTTTACCTGCAGAAACAAGCTCTCCTGGGTAAGAACAATCAGCTTAGTGTGTGGAAAAGACATGTCAGCACTTTGCCCCCCTTTTATCATTGTTAATGATAGAAAGCCAATAAAAAAAGAGGTTGTTCTGAAGTAAAGGTTTTCTGCTGTCCACCAGACGGCTGTTATTATTAAATTATTTTAGAAATTCTGTATTAGTTAGCATGCTTTTTTATAAAAATATTATTTACTTTAGTTTATGTGGCACATCTATAAAAACTATGAAGAAGCTAGCATTGTAATAAGATCATTAATATAAATCTATTGAAATACCATCTACATGGTAACGTAAGCAACACCCTCGGACCAATTAGATTTCAAAAGCACCATTATAAAACATAAATTATAGATCATAATTCTTTGAGTTTACATGCATGTATTTCATATTCTTTCAGGAGTTCTTCGATAAGCTGATAAGTCAGGACACTGCAGCTGCTCGTTTTATGAAAATGATAACCACCAAATGTTGGGCTTTCTCGCGAGAGCCAGGCGTAAATACAAGAGATGTCGTTTTTGGCACCGGGTTTGTGCCTTATGATTCCTTCGCTGTGGCTGCATGTGTGGATAGCAGTGTGATTACGGAAAGCATAGAATGCAGTGTCCGTGTGGAGATTCAGGGAGAGCTCGGCCGAGGCATGATGGCACTAGATTTCACAGGCAAGCTAAAAAAACATCGTATGTTTGTGATGAAGACCTGCAACCTCACCAAGTTCAGCACCATGCTTATGGCCTCCGTACAGCAACCGTGAGGAGTTGCAGGGTTGGAGCGTTTTACTTTTATTTTAAAGTCACACATTTTGGCTGATGAATAAAATAAATAAATTGGTGCTATGAATTGTGTAGTGTTTTTGTTATGCCTATAGGTTTTATCTCAGCAAATAAATAAATTTTATTTAGCGGTCGACCAATTATCAGCATCTAAGGTGTCTCTCTAAGCAAGACCCTTAACTGCTGTAGAAAAGTAGTAACTGTAAGTGATGATAATGAGCATCTGCCATATGCTGTAAATGTTAGGTGTGTGTATGAATCATTACAATATGAGGACAGAAAAAAGAAACCTTAAATCAGTAGATATTGCTGCCTGATATGTTTTTATTCAACCAATGTAACGGAGGTCTCGCTCATGGTGACGAACCATGTAAAAGACAAACCCTTTTCCAGGTCCTGTGAACTCCTTTAGACATTAAATTAAAAACAATGTAAGCAAATACATCTTTCTTAACCAATAAAAAGAATAAGTTAAACCTCAGGTTTTTTTAATACGGTCATAAATTGGCATCAACCATAAAAGGCCAGAAAACGTTTTTCAAGGTCTGGATAACAATTACTATCCTCCTGTATCTTTTTGTAAACTATTACCAGAAATCAACCGGATTGACCAAAATAGCTTCTAAAATAAATGAAACTCCAAACAGGGCCCATTTATTTCTAAAGAGTAAGATTTAACACAAAGTGCTGTATTTTCAAGTTTGGGTAATACTGTGCCTGACAGAATACAGTAATACTGGGCCATTAACTTTAGTTTAAACGTAAAACACAGTATTACGCAAAACCTTTAACTTTTAAAATAATAAAAAGGGCCAGTTTAATATTTTTTAGATCAAGGTCTTAACTGTCTGAGTAATATTTTGCAGTTTAAGAAATCACACACCTTGATATAAAATGTCTTGTATCCTAAATTTGGAAAGGGATGAAATAGAAAATTGAACAAATCGATGGGTAAATTCAAAGTTTCCACAAAGAATTTAACAGGTAAAACTATTAGCAGACCAAGGACTTTTGTGACCAAGAAAACTGAAGACATTTTAACAACTTAAAACATGATGACGTCTTTGTAGGGGGCCATTCGTTCCTTGTTAGTTAGCGTTGCTGTTGTCGGGGTTGTCAGGCCAGGGATTGGAGTTCCAGCGGCTCAGTAATGGTGTCCATCCGTTCCAGGGATTGTAGGCTTGGCCGAGGTCGGTTGAGGCAGGAGTGGGTGGAACGTTGTGGCTGACCAAATCGGGGATTGGTGAGGAGTGTAGCGTGGTGTCAGGAACTGTAGACCAGATGGAGCTGCTGAAGGACAGACTAGGGGACCAGGGGTTCCGAGACTTTCCCAGCATGGCCTACAGTTAAAGATAGTTTTATATATTTATATATACATATGCACAGGAAGCAAAATACTGAACGAGTTGCTGCTATGGATCTGGCAAAACAAGACTATTATTTCTTACTAGGAGATAATAGTAATTGCATTAGTCAATAAATGTAACCCGGCATTCTGGTACTTATAATAACCTAAACCTGAGAGTTAGCTAAATAAACCAGCATAGTAGTGCTGTCCTTACAGCTGTTGGAGTGGTAGGAGAGCCACTGCTGGAAGGCCAGGGGTTTGAGCGTTCAGTGTCCCAGATAGAAGAAGACACAGGGGTGTATTCGGGCCAGCTTGACTGATGCTCGGTATTTTTGGGCCCTGCTATTCCACTGAAAACTAAAAATAAACAAAAACATACAGCTAAACAACTTGTATCAGCATTTCTTTTACAATAAAAAAATGGCATGTTGACTTTTTTTCTATTTGAAAGCATATCTATATACCTGTAGTCAAGTTGAGTGGGTTGTGTGGTCCAAATGTTGAAAAGGAATTGATGGAATTATAAGCAGGGCTGCTTATGGCATCAACAGGACTCCATAATCCAGAACTAGTCATGAAAGTATAATAATATAATAAATAAATAGTATAATAAAAATTATTAATAATAAACAAAAAAAACTAATTTATGCACCAGAACATGGGCTATCATGTACATGGAATGACTGTTAACTTGCCTATCGGAGCTGTCACTCTCTACTGATGTCATGTGGGGTACAGGCACCTTTCCAGGACATTCAGCCTTTCCTGAACCACTGCCACCTGTCAGTACGTACGTACGTACGTACGTACACACACACACACACACACACACACACACACACACTCAGTGAACTTGCACTATACAAAGCAAATAAATTATGTTCTGTGCTTATTTTGTGGCTGTGTTTGTATTTGCACACACCAGGGCTTTTGTCATAGCCGGCAGCCACTGCTGCAAAGGTGGGATTTCCATTCTGACCAGGTAAAGATGTGGACTTGACCAGTTTGTTCCCTGGAGCCTTCTTTGAGGTTCCCTCACTATAATTAAAGTAAAATCATTAAGAATAGGAACATTGTATATGTAATGTTATGAAGATTTTGATATTGGTAACTTAGTAACCAACAGTAAATAAACAAGGCAAGCACATTAGAGAGCAAATTAAAGAATAAGTAACATGGGTTTAATATTTGCTAATAGGGCTGCACAATACACCGTTTTCATGACAACTGCAATAGTAACATAGCAAGTGTAGTGTCTTTGCATGTTCTTATTTTGCATGCTATCTTACACTAGGCAGCAGTATAACATTACAGATTGCACACATAAGAAAGAAAGGTTACATTAAAATATATAAATATATATTTGCCATGCTAAGTGCTGGGATTTACTAAAAATGCTGTTTTTCGATCGTTTCTACACACTATTCACTTCATCTGAAATTCAATATACTATTGCAAATTAAAAATTATTATTTTTATTATCGAGTAACAAACAAAAAACAACTTAATGGAAACAGGACTTCAATTAGTATCAGTCAGGCAAATAATACATCTCAGTGCCATGCGACTTTCATCATCTGTTCTTATGTTTCAGTTGTTGCTAGCAGTCATGTTATGATGGGCACAAAAAGAAACCATCAGCGGAAACGCAAATTAGACACATGGGTTTAATATTTCCTACGTCAGAATTAATTGGCAAATTTTCATAGAACTTTATTCATATTAACCATATCAAGCAAGCTACGTTCCTAAAAAAATTAATAAATATTTGAAATACATTATATTAATAAACAAAAAACCTGTAATTCACAAATGAATTACACAGAGTGATAGAGTAATTACCACAGAGTGATAGAGTAAATAACTCCATACATCCTCTTTTGATTACTATTGAAGCCTCATCTCTCAGCAGATAAAATACACCGCTCAAAAAATAAAGGGAACACTTAAACAACACTGTAACTCCAAGTCAATTACACTTCTGTAAAATCAAACTGCCCATTTAAAGAGCAACACTGATTGACCATAATGTCACATGCTGTTGGGCAAATGGGATAAACAACAGGTGGAAATTATAGGCAATTAGCAAGACACCTGCAATAAAGAAATAGTTCTGCAGGTGGTGACCACAGACCATTTCTCGGTTTCTACACTTTCTGGCCGATGGTAGCATAAGACGAAGTCTGAAATCCACAAAAGTGGCTCAGGTAGTGCAGCTTATCCAGGATGACAAGAAGGTTTGCTGTGTCTGTTAGTGTAGTGTCATGGGGTAGAGTATGGAGGCGCTACCAGGAGACAGGCTAGTACATCAGAAGATGTATAGTGGGCCGTAGGAGGGCAACAACCCAGCAGCAAGACCGTTACCTCTGCCTTTGTGCAAGGAGGAACTGAGGAAGCAATTTGTCTGGTCAAACGACTCCATCGGAGTGAAATGAGGGTCTGACGTCCAGGTAGGAAGTTGTGCTTACAGCCCAAAACTGTGCAGGATGTTTGGCATTTGTCAGAGAACAAAGATTAGCAAATTCGCCACTGGCTTTATGTACTCTTCACAGATGAAAGCAGGTTGTGTGACAGACGTGACAAGAGTCTGGAGATGTCGTAGAAAACATTCTGCTGCCTGCAACATCCTCCAGCGTTACCGGTTTGGCAGTGGGTCAGTAATGGTGTGGGGTGGCATTTCTTTGGAGGGCCGCACAGCCCTTCGTGATCGCCAGAGGTAGCCTGACTACCATTAAATACCGAGATGAAATCCTCAGACCCCTTGTAAGACTATATGTCAGTGTGATTGCCACTGGGTTCCTCCTAATGCAAGACAATGCTACACCTCATGTGGCTGGAGTGTGTCAGCAGTTTCTGCAAGATGAAGACATTAATGGTGCCATGGACTGGCAGATGGTGGATGCTTTAGTGTAGGTCTACTGAGCCTTATTTTGACTTTGAAGTACATCAAAGTTGGATCAGCCTGTAGTGTGTTTTTCCACTTCAATTTTAAGTGTGACTTTAAATCCAGACATCTATGTGTTAATAACTTCGATTTTTATTGACAATCTGTGTGATTTTGTTGTCAGGCACATTCAACTATGATAATGTTAGAGTATTTAATAAAAAGCTTTCATTCATTCAGATCTAGGATGTTATTTGTTAATAGTGTTCCTATTATTTTTTTGAGCAGTGTATATTGGTTCCCACAACCATGAATATCTCTCCAATAAAGTTACCAAATTACTACAGAAAGATTAAAGAGATTTAAAGAATATTTTAATTATTATAATTAAATTTTATTTTAATATCTCTTTATATTATACTACAGGGTGTTTAAAGTTTCTATACATAGGAGATTTTTTAAATGTAAACCATTTGCCAGATCCCCAGATATCATTCCAACTGAATTCTATCTCTGGAAGCTTTTGAAGGCCATGGTGTATCAGGAAACGTAACAAAACAGAAATCATCCCAACAGATCTACAAAGCCTTTACAAGCAGAACTTCAGCTTTGCTTATACTGGTTCATCAGCAGTGGAGGACACATCCAAATGTGTTCTAAAACAATGGTAGTTATTTAAAGCAGATTATGTATTATAACGAAGTGTAAACAGTAAGGTAGTTAAAGCAAACCTAGAAGCTAATAAGATGTTAGGTAGCATTTTTAAAGTTTGAAGATTTTAAATGCTAAAATAAATTTGCAAGGCAAATTATTTATTTTTGATATTGGGTTACATTTTATTTCTACCAGCGATGGCACAACTTTTTAACGAATATCATCTATCTTGTTATGTGTGTTTGTGGTATTGGGGATTGAGGGCAACAAATGTGTTACCTGCTGGTGTTGAGCACGCTGCTGTAGCTGATACCGGGCATTAGGATAGGAGAAGTAGGAGGAGGGGAACAAGATCGAGTGATAGAGATGGGTCTCTTTAGAAAAGGATCTGCATTCATGGTCTGAATAGAAATCTGCTGAAGGCTGTCTGCAGCTAATATGGAGACAGAATTATACATTGGTTACCAGGCGAACAATAACTACAACCTTTGAAACTAGGTAAGATTTCAGATAAGAAAGTTTTTTGACAGACTTACAGCTGGTGGCTTTAAGTGGCACGTCCCATTCTGGTGGTGGAGACTCCTTCTCGCCCTCTGAGCCACTGCTGAAGTCCTGCATAAAGCCATTGGACTTGACCAGAGGAGATGGACGTCCCACCTCCAGCTTTGCACCGGTCACTAAATAGAGTTTATAATCAACTGGCTTTAACTTTAATGAAGTTAGTCACAAAGAACACCTTGGCATATCAATACGTTGCACACTCACATCTCTGTTTTTGTGGAGGTTGTGGTTTGGAATTATTCTGGGTTCCCGTGTTAAGGATGGTTTTGGAAAATGTTTTCCGTTGTTTGTTTTCCAACGGAGTGACATAAGGAAGTTCCAATGAACTGAAAAACACATTGATTACAATAATTATTAGCTGAATTAAAAAGGACATTTTATAACGCATTCGAAAAAATTTCAAAAATTTGAAAAAATCTCAGATTTCAGTTTTGAAGGTACATTATATGGGCAAGCTCCAAACAGGTAAATGGTTTTCTAGAAAAAGAAGAGCAAATATATATGGAATAATTCTTGCTATTACTAGATGCTCACTTGACACGAATACAGGACTGGATTAATGTATAAATTATATAAATTATGGAGAAAAGTACACTGGAGAGAAGTGAATAACCACAATTGTTGACTTTTGGTCCAAATAAACTGACGGTATAAGAGATGCACTGATACTGTTTTTACAAGACAGAGGATGAGGACTGTGGCAGTTTTTGCGTCAATGCAGATACCTGTACAATTTTGAAAAGTATTTGTGGAAGTATTTGCATGGCTCTCTAGGTTTTCATCTTGCCATTTTCTCTAGTCCTTCAAGAATTTGCTGCAGGGTTGGTTGCTGAGTGCTAACATTATTGTTAGCAGTAAATTTCACATGGTTACTTTTGGGGTTTAATTTTTATGTTTGCAGATTACTATTAAATTATTGATATATATATATATATATAAATATAGATTATTATTAATATTTTGATATTTTTCCAGACAAAGTTTGCAGTTTCCCTATGTGTAGGTTGTCATCAGGAGTCCTTGTGCCCTAATAGTTTATTCAAAGTATCAGTTTTTGGTATTGGAGAGCTTTTACTAGTACACTAGTATGCAGAGAAAACAAAGACTTGGAAATCGAACCCTGGACCTTCTCGCTGTGAGGCGACAGTGTTAACCACTACTCCACTGCGCCAACCCCTGTTATTTATTTTAAATGAATATTGCATCCACACCTTCTTTTAAAATTATTAAAATAAATTAAATAAATAAAATGTATAAATAAAATTAAATAAAATATATGTTATTGTTATGAGGCAAACAGATGTTGGCAGCAGACAATAATATAATAAAAATTATAAAAAGGCAACATTAAATAGGAAAGGGATTAGTTAAGGGATTAGGAAAGAAGTTAAAATATATGTATTGTTTAAAATAAACTATAAATTTACCTCATCTTTTCCACCTGATTTTCCTTTTTTGTAGTTGATTGCTTTTTATTTTTTGCTTTAGATGGTGAGGGAGGAACCTCCCGTTCTTTTTCAAATGGAACTGTTTTGACCTTCTTTTTAACTGGTTCCTGTGCATTCAAAAAACACATTATAAAAGATAATGTCAAATCCGGAGGTCTAGTCACATAATACTAAAAATGGTAAAGCAGTACTAGAATAATTAAAATACCTCTTTAAGATTAGTCTCTGTATCAGGGTTGGACGTCTCTGTGGTAGTGGAGGAGCTGTCTTCATTATCTGCAAGCACCTCTTTTAACTCTTCATTTTGCATCTTTCCCTTTGCTTTGCCTTCTTTCTCCTCTTTCTTTTTCTGCGTCTTCATTTTATTCTTCAATTTCCCTTCATTTACAAAAGCACAATGGTTCCAGTCGAAATATTCTTTCTTGGTCAAAGCTAATTTTTTTAAAACTTGAATTCAATGCTGTCACAGTTTACCTTTGTTTTGTGAAGGCTGCTGGATGCTCTGTTCCAATAATGTATTATTTGCAGGAGACTCAGGTCTGTCCAAGTCTTTGTCCATGACCACCAGAAGTCTGTTGTAGTCCTGCTCTTCTATGCTATGGCCTCTATGAGTCCGAGATGACAGGGCTGTGTTTATGTTTTGAAGTTCCTCTAAGTGGTTGATCATCATCTGCTGCTGCTGCTGCTGCTGTTGTTGCTGTTGTTGCTTAGAACTGCGTGATTTACGATAAGTCAGCTGATTAAGTCCTGAGCTGCCATCTTTGATTATCTGAGAGGAAGGGGAGGAAGCTTGCATAGATGAGCGCCCTGAGCTGCCCCTGGATTTGCTGTCCCCTAAAACGGCACTGCTGGAGTGTAGGCCACCATGTCGCCCACCACGAGCACTACCACCTGTATTATATGTTCCTCTATTTGAGTTCGGCTGCGAGTCAGCAAAATCGTTTAAGCTGTGGAAATAACGCTGGTGTTTAATGTTTCATATTTGACAGGTGTTAATGACAGAAAAAAGATCAAATTGTAACGCCTTTAACTTACTTTGCCTCACTTTGTATCCGTACAATTTCCCTGAGATCAAATGGTTTTCCAGTCTCCATGGGAGAGTTGGATTCCACAGATAGGCATCGCTTGAAAGGTTCCCATATTCCCTGGGCCTCCAAGTAGGCTGTGGCGATAACCAGGAGGAACATAAAACTAAAAATAATAATAAATAATTAAAATAATTAAAAAAAAACCTTATTCTTTCACACTTCATCATAGCAAATATTAAGCCTATGAATAATCTGCAGTTTCTGCTGATGTGTTTCCAGTTGCTTCAAAACAACACGGCTGCTAGCAACAACAGGTGTAACTCTAAGACATTCATTTCTTGTTTAATTGTTACTAGATGACATTTTACATTATCCTTGCTTTTTGGTTTCTTTTTTTAATGTAGCAAACAGTAAGAATTTTTCTGCTCCATTATTCTTGCCCTTTATTTACTGTTTTTACTAGGTTACCGATACCACTATTGGCCGTTTGAACAATTAAATTAAAACGCACCTAGTTTCCATTTTTTTTCTTTCAGAGGCAGTGTGTAAATTGTGATTAACAGGTCATATTTACTATAACTATGCATATATTTTTTATAAAAATTTCAGCCTAGAAATTTCAGCCTAAAAGTTTTAGTTGGAATTAAAATAATTTTCATTTAAACATTTAGACATTTCTAATATGTAAAAGCATAAACACTATGTTCAACTCTCAGGTCTTTATTAGACAAGATCAAGACAATATCTGAATGAAGAATGAAGAATATCTAATGAAGAATATCTACCTCATAATCAGGGAAACAACGATGTAGAGCTCCAGCTCCCAGTTTGGTGGAGGGATGGTTTCCACGCATGCCGCCAGCATGTGGTAGGGCAATGAGGCGTTCAGTACAAACACAAACTCAGAGCCACCGGCCGATACCAACTTTAGCTCTCTGATGACTCGTGATGAAGTAAAATCTGGTGTAAACCTGTACAGGATGAGGACAGAAGCAAGAACATGACCTTAATGCCTTCTATGTAGTAATATGAAAATAGATAGGCATAGAAGAAGGTACTTTAATAATACTTAGATAATATTTAAAATGACATATATTAAGTCGTTATATCCATTAATAAAGTTTTAATCAAAACAGTTTATTTATTCCTAAAAGGTAAGTTGTCTTTTAAACATCCAACACTTAAGTTCAGCATCGTTTAAAACAATCTTTTACAGTAAATAATGAAAGACAGGAGTTCAATTTACACCACCTACAGAGGACCTGACCGAAACAAGTATGCTGGTTCACATACATTAATAGTGTCTTATACAACAGGTGAAGGTTATAGTCTTGCAAATAAGCTACTTTCTCTACATATTTGTACAGCATTAATACTTATTTTGCACATACAAGTTATAATACTAATTTTATATTTATTTAACTTTACATTTTTAGCCAGTTAAATATTAAGCCAGCTTCAATAGATACAGAGATACTTACAGAATGATGAGGTCCCTCGATGTGTTTGGTTTAAGTGCAATTTCTTGACAGTTGAGAACTTTGAATCCATAGCCTTCGCAAGTGGTACCACTGATCTGCATGGAGTGGATGTGAATAGGGAGAAGCCCTGTGTTCTCCAGCCTAAATGTCTTTCGAAGGGTGAAATTTGGCTCCTTGGGTTTTTCTTCTTTCATTATGGAAGGAAACACATCAGCAGTATTAGAACAAAGAGCATGTAGTTACTGTACCGATAGATATAATG
>JAOTQW010000014.1:10345498-10358350 GCA_026260075.1 Sisor rabdophorus
CCCCTGTGACCCCGGATTCGGGAATAAGCGGGTAAAGAAGATGAAATGAAGTATTGTAAAACGTTTAAACATATAAACTTTTAACACTATAACTCACAGGATGATACACGCCAGCAGTCATGTATGCTAAAGACACATAAAACAGAAAGTGTGTTTTCCCTACATAATCCCTGTGTTGCTTGTACAGATTTTGACATTGAGAAAAATTTACTGTTTCAAAAATGCATTACTAAAAGAGGAAGTAGGCAGTACTCAGGATTAGACAGAAAGCCAATTTGAATCAGAGTCCCTTTATATTCTTAGCTGTTATTATATTAATCTATAAATCAACGTACTTTCTGAGCAGTCTTTAAGAAGTGCCTCGGTCATCTTAAATCTCAGTGAGCTGCTTAGCCCAGGATGCTTTCCAGCTAGTTTTAGACTTTCTCTGATCCCCTGACCGTGCATCATAATCAGGTCCACAACAGTCAGGTTGTTCCTATACATTCATCAAAGTCACAATTGAAACACACAAATCAAAAACACACAACATACAACACACTTCTGTAGTCATGTTTATCTCTGTCATTTGCAAGTCAAATTAAATGAATTTTGTTTTGGAGAGAAACAATCATGATCTGCAATATTTTTCAACGGGCTATTGAAAAAAGTTGACTGGAGAGATATAAATTTTAAAAATGCCTGGTATGGTTCATACTATAATTGCTTGCAATGACAGTCGGTGCTGACCGACTTAGTGGTGTAACCGGCCCACCATCGTTTAGTATTAGTTTTATAACATTTATAAAATGTTTATTTGAAGCAAGTAAAACATTACTTAGTTCAGAAAAGAACAGACCACAACCCAGTTTGCTAAGTGTAAGCTGAAGGTAAATGAGTATTGCTTTTTTTACTATAGCTGGGTGCTTTACATTTCAGTGAGTCCACCTGAGAGGAGTTGTCCATTCAAGAAAATTATATTGAATTAAAAACAAAACAATAAAAAAAATCAGATTTGTGCTATTTTTTAATTCTGAGCCATTCAACATCCACTGTCATTTTTTATTTATATTACACAATTAATCAGTTTCTTTTGCTGGGTTTTGAAATGTCCTTACAATTAAAAATGGCCATGTATGTCAATACACTTATAAAGTCAATTATCTTAAGCAATCAATATTTTTACACCCTCCTTTTAACGAAAAAGCTACAGTATCGTATAATTTACACTTATGTGCGAGACACATGAAGCCAGAGCTCACCTGATTATTAACAGAGAGGAGACACTGTGATTACTGACGGGTGAGAACTGAACTTTGAGTGATCTGGTCTCTCCCGGCAGAAGCAGCATATTGAAGATGAGGTTTCGCATGAAGCCTTCCGCAAAGCTGGTAGAACTCACTACTGAGGACTGATACATACAACCACACACATACAAGACTCCCTGTCAGATGAAGCTCTATCCAGCACGCATTTCAAAGTGTTAAAAAATCTTGTACAGAAACAAAAAAAATATTTAATATTAATATATGAACTGAATAATAATGAAGCTTTAAATGTAACTGAAAAGTATAAAAAGTAAGGAAAGCCCTAAGGAAAACTCACTTTATTTTGCTGAACCGCAAATTCTAGTGTACTTGTGTTAAAACTCGACAACTTTTCATTTGGAAATCTGTAACAGAAAGAACAGAAGAGTAAAAAACAAAACAAAACACAACAAAACAAAAAAACACCAGAAACATTCCTGAATGCATTAATTATGTTAATAATTAAACATAAATTAAAGAATAACACTGGCCTATTTTTCAAAACTTGTATTTCCTTGTCATCTGGCCAATAAGCCTAATTTTTTCAGTCAAACTACTGTTGGTTTATTGCAGAATAATGAAAAGGTTTGACTTCTTTATAATTAAACAGTTAAAATATAAAACTTTAAGTACTTTTAGGTAACTTAAAAAGCAATAACCGACCCTAGGTTTTTTTTTGGTATATTTTTGACTTAATTAGGGATTAGACTGTTTGGTTTCATAATTACTGTTGTTTAATAAAAATTAATAGACCCACAGTGATTTCTGATTTAATAATGATACTCTGCTGTTCCCTGCAAAGACTCAGTACATTAGTACATGAACATCTTAAATTTGACTGATTTCTGACTAATAATTCATTACATCTATTCCTTTTTTATACTCTCTTTAATACAAAAAACTCCAGCATTTATAACAAAAGGAAGTTTTATCTGTGATTTCACAGGCAGGGTTTTTTTTGGAGGGCACATTTTTGTTTTTTTACCCATCCTATATCATACTTAGTTTCATTTAGAGAAGGGGGTTTTAATGCTACGGAATATACAACAGTTTTGGAAGGACACAGTTGTGTTGTTGCTGGATCATATATCATATCATATCATGTAAGCACAAGTCATTTGTTTATACCAAGAGAAAAATACATCTGCATTTAGTTCCTCCTTTCTATAAGTAGCAATGGCAGAATGTGGCTCGTCACCTGTCTTCAAGAATTTCTATAATGGCTGAGGGGTTTGGGTAGAGGGCAACAGGAAAAACCTGCACATAGACTGGAAGATCAGCTGGGTTCTCTAGAACAATCTCCTCCACCTATTTATTAACAGAAAAGTAAAAATCAGATTCTCACTAATAGGAGACCAATATACTTAAATGTGTATTGCTGCACTTCTCAAAGACAAATGACATATGATTGACATATGATTATTATGCAATGTCATCCATTAAAATTCCAACAGATGCAGTATTTGGATAAAAAAACAGCATGTTTTTAGCTCTGTTATTTTTATAAATGAGAAAAGATAAAAGTAAACCAAATCCATCACATTGTTATCTACTAACATTAATGCTTTTGAGGTGCATCAAATATGTTAGCAATGAGAGAGAAGAATTTCTACAAATGAGGCCTAACCTGTGACAGTTCTTGCAAGCTTGTTCACAGCTAAATGTGTGTTATTCTTAAATAAATGTAGTAGTATTATTAAGACTAATTTTAGAATTCAATCTGTTCTGTATATCCACGTACAGCAGCAAAGAAACAGGATGTGGTGTGTATAACAAGCAGCATGCAAAATTGATGGCATTTAGATTTGTTGTTTTTCTTTAAATCTGTAACATTAAAATACATAAGACAAGGATAAAAACAAGCTTGTGGAACTTACAGAGGAGCTATTGATGTTGGTGAGGGGGAACAGAACATGCTGTGAGGATTTAGACAGTGAAGGCCATGTGAGCTGTGCTGATATTTTGGCCTGCACCTTCTTCTGTAGATCAGTGTTTACTTCAAAGTAAGCGTCAACCCTATTGGCAAAAAAAAAACTTTTGGATTACAAATAAACCTCTGTTTTCTGACTTTGGAGTGCTTTTTTAAATACAAACTTTTTTTTTGCCTTTGAGGAATGCAAGTACTTACTCAAGGCCTGTCTGTTCCTTCAGTTCTCTCCATCTCTTCAGAAGCTTTTGATGCAAATCTGCATCACTGTCCCAAACCTCCTCCATCATAGCAGAACTGTGTGGTCTTAATTCCGCTAAAAAATGAGTATAACACTTGAAATAAATTGCTTGAAATAACATTGCTTAAATAAAAATAAAAAAAACACTTACATTTCAGTACAAAAGGTAATCCTACATAACAATGATCACCACACTGTGCACTGGCATCAAAATAAATATTTGCAATCTGGAAAAAAACAAATCATGAGCAATGATGAAGATTCTACAATTTAGAAATGTTCACAGGTAGAGATAAATTATCTGACTGCTGAATAAGGGGTAAACACCTTAGTTTTCCGTCTGGGCTCCAGCTCCACTCTGTTATTGCGCAGTAGTTTGTAGTAAAACCTCATGTCCTCGGTGGAAGAGAGGATCTGCTGCAGTCTCACCTTCTGGGAGAAGGAATTCTGAATGCTAAGTCCTTGATGGACCACTTTTCCCTGGAGATAAAAACAGTTAAATAAAAATAAAACACCAAAATATCACAAAAACTAATAGACAAAATCATTAAACAATTCAATTGAAAAAGAATTTTTATAGCATGGATGTTTGAAGTTTCTACAATACAGAAAGGCTAATATGGAAAGCAAATGAGTTCCATTTTACTGTACAGGAGGACCATGATTTACAAACCCCTTAACCCACGAAACACACAAATTCACATACAAAAATCTACCTAAAACTGCTGTTTGATTTACAAACTCATTTTTGAAACACGAACACAGTCCGATGGGAAAAATGTCAAATTGCTCATCTCACAAAGATTTTGGACAAAGATAAAGTATCTTTGGACACAGACATCCTGAACTTTGTTTCAGCACTGCAACTTACCGGAAAAGCGGGAGGCATGATAATATGTTTGGGTGAGCAGCTTAACGTGCCCACGGCTATAAGAGCCTTCACTGGGATGGTCAATATCTAAAATAGAGATCAGAAAATGGCTCTAAACTTTTAACACTACACCTTAGCAGAGTATCGGCCGCTCGGCCAGTGCGACAGAGTGCATAAGACACATACCTCATAATCTGTGCCAATGTGTACAGCGCCATCATATACACCCTCAAGTTCTCTAGCTACCAGGGTAACTTTAAATGCTGCATAAAAGCCAGAGGCTAATATGACCTGCAAAATACAACAAAAAAAAAACCAAATAACCAGATGCAGTTTACATATGCTTTTCCTGTGCACACAATTCTTTTACAGTCATATAGGGTTGCTGAAGGTGGGGAAAAAGTTCAAACACTTCAACCAAAAACTGACAGGGCATGCAAATAAGGCAGGACTTATCTGCTCAAAAGATCTAAACAAACCAGCTGGACAAGTCCGAAATTGTAACAAAAAATGCAAGCTTTTTAGGCACACCTAAAAATGATCAGAATAATTTAAGCATTATTGGGTGTGTCCATATCCTAATAAAAACATTTTCATTCTTACAGTTGTGTATTGGGCCGCTGAGGTGTTTTGGAGCTCTTCAACCCGATCCAGTGCTACACTGCTGTTCCCTTTTTCTGTAGTCAGCAGCTCCATGGACAGACTTTCCCCCGTCACTAGCCATGACTTAATTTCCAGCTGTAGGGAATACATTGTTTTATAGCAATATGAAGCACAACTGCAGCTTTGAAGAAAACAAAAGTAACCCATTTATCTTATCCTAACAGAAACATTTAATATGGTTTGGTTAAACTTGGTGCCTGCCATCTGACAAATGTGATACATTTTCACTGATGACAGCCTCACCTCTATAGGATTGTTGTTGACAACAACAAAGACCAAACTGCTGGTGTCTGTAGAGCTTAAAATGCCATAGTCCAGGATGTGTTCTTTAAAACTGGGGGAAATGATGACAGGCTGTGGAAAAAAATAAAAGTGATAGTTAATGTTGTGAAAAGCTTCCACAACAATTACATTGCTAAATGTTCTACCATATTCTATCACAGAATTTAAAGAAAATTCCCTAAAACAGAGAAGCTGCTGTTTGATTGATTTCGATTTTATTTTCATTGTCTTTTATTGCATTTTTTTTATTTGTAAATTGACATTGTTGAGAAATGCACATTGAACTAAAATGCATTACTACCATTACTACTACTACTACTACTACTACCACCTGCAGTGTTTAAGCATCCTATTCCGAGCTAATCCCTAATGTTTACTCTTCTAATAACAAACATTTCTGGAAATATTTTTCAATAGAGGCTTAAATATAGGAGTTTTCTAATTCAGTCCCCAGAATGATTAGTAAGATTAAGCACTAATTCTTGGATAGGAGGTTTGGGGTAAATGCAACATTTAAAGGTCATGTTTTCAGTGGGGTTAAGGTCAGGACTCTGTGTACAACATTCAAGCTTTCCACACTGAATGTTTGGGCCTCAAAGTAGTCAAATTCAAATGCAATAACAGACAGGCCATAGCAGTTTTAGTCCAGGCATGTCTGGACACTGTGGTGCGCACATATTATTTTCTAGTCATGTTAACTTCAATAGGTTCTTCAATGAAATGGCATGGTCATTAACAAGCAACACTTTTAAAGCTACCTTCTGATTTAGCTTACAAACAAGTTTCTCCTATTCACATTTTGTCTTAGCATTGCGTTATGATACAATACAATAATGATCTTGTCAAGACATCTGTATACCTCCAGAAACCCTGTATAGGCCCTGACAGGTAGGTGAAACTTGGATGCGTTGGTGATGAGAAGGATGTTGCTGTCAATGTGGATAGAATGTCGTACAGGTCGGAAGAGCAGGGAAAAGATGTAGTGAGATTCATGTGGAGGGATAAGGACTGGTGTGCTAAAATTATTCACCTGTGGGTACAAAGTTATAAGGGAACTATTTAATTAGGTACATTCTTTTTAACAATATCTTGATATGATACACGGATCACGATACATTGCAATACTACAAATGCAAAAATGTACAACATATTAAATAAATAATAAACCTGCTTGCCATGTGTCAGCAACAACTACAAACTAAACAAAGGAGTTTTATATACATATTAATGTAAACATAAATCAGTTTAAAACTATTTAAATATGTATCAACATTTGAGGTTAGAATGGCAATACATAATAATGGTAAAAACAAAATATGACACACAAAGTTGTATCAATATTTTCATAGCCTAAGCAAACAATGACCAAACACCACCTGCATAAACCACAAAATCTTAGCTCATCAATTTATAGGCAAGAGCAGACATCTGCTGCACCAGCCAAGTTACTCACTTACATTGAACATCTTGACATCTTCAGGAAGGGAAACATTGTGGATGCGTATAGCAAAGTTGAAGGTGTTAGTGAGGTAGATGGGCCGTTCCACAGGATCTACAGGACTGTCTCTGATGTGAAACAGGGTGGCTGTGTGGTCAAAGCCTAGGTACCTATAAACCAATAAATAGTAGTTTTTTGTCTTTTATGACATTAAAATAACTATACAAATAGAAATGCTTGTTATAATAAAGAAAAAAATAGCTGACCCCTCTAAAACTTCTGCTTGGTAGGGAATTTCAAGTTTTGAGTAGCTTTTCTCTTTAGCCTTTACTGTTATTTTACCAGAGAACTGATCTGGTCTCCTTGCTTTTGAAGCTGAAAGGCAGAAAATAAAAAATAAAAACTTAAGCTTTACTCAACTTTACTGAAACTATATATAATATGATACAAATCAACAATTATAGACAATTAGCAAGACGCTCCCAATAAAGGAGTGGTTATGAAGGTGGTGACCACAGACCACTTCTCAGTTCCCACACTCTCTGGCTGAGGTTTTGTTTACTTGCTGGCTGTGTTTTTACTCTAGTGGTAGCATGAGACAGAGTCTGCAACCCACACAAGTGCCTCAGGTACTGCAGCTCCTCCAGAATGGCACATCAGTGGAAGCTGTGGCAAAGAGGTTTGTCAGTGTGTCAGCGTAGAGTCCAGAGCATAAAGGCACTACCAGGAGACAGGCCAGTACATCAGGAGACGTGGAGGAGGCCGTAGGAGAGCAACAACCCAGCAGCAGGGCCGCTACCTCCGTCTTTGTGCAAGGAGGAAAAGGAGAAGCACTGCCAGGGACCTGCAAAATGATCTCCAGCAGGCCACAAATGTGCATGTGTCTGCTCGACATCCACAGGTGGTGGTTGAGCTGGCAGCCCAACAGCACGCAGGACATTTTGCATTTGCCAGAAAACAACAACATTGGTAAATTTGCCGCAGGCGCCCTGTGTTCTTCACACTTCTTCACATGTGATGGACGGAGAATGTTCTGCTGCCTGCAACATCCTCCAGCATGATGCCTCCAGCACGTTCCCCAGATTTGAAACCAAATGAGCACATCTGGGACATCATGTCTTGCTCCATCCACCAAACATTCTGCTGCCTGCAACATCCTCCAGCATGACCGGTTTGGCAGTGCATCAGTAATGGTGTGGGGTGGCATTTTACCATGTGCTCGTCAGAGGTAGGCTGACTGCCATTAGGTAACGAGATGAAATCTATGGACTGGCCGGACCATTCCCAGATTCGAATACAATTGAGCACATCTGGGACATTATGTCTTGCTCTATCCACCAACGCCACGTAGCATCACAGACTGACTAGGAAGGACTGGAGCATGCCCAGGCGTTGTAGGGAGGTCATAAAGGCACATAGAGGCCAAACACACACACTACGTTATTTTGACATGTTCTAAGGACATTACATTAAAGTTGAATCAGCCTGTAGAGTGTTTTTCCCGTTTAAATTTTGAGTGTGACTCCTAATCCAGATATCCATGGGTTAATAAATTTATTTTCAATGTAAAAAACGAAGTATTTACACACATACATGTTAAAATCTAAAACAAATAATATAATTATACAAGCACCATTTTATATCTTAGTGACACCAATGCTGTGATTTTATTTTCAAAACTGAATTCAGTTTATCTGTATATTTTTTGGTAAGGGACCTTGATTAAAGACCCAGCAATGGCAGATTGGTCGCCGTTGATTTAAATTGGTGAAGAGAAAAATAATATCTAAAATAAAAAAAATCTGTTGTCCTGGAATTGCTTAATATTTCAGCTTAATACCAAATACTAAACTGCACAAAAATAACTTTAGACCATATGGAAGAATACAGAAAATACCAAAATCAGAAATAAAACTGTACCTACCATCGAAATATATACTTGCAACTTTGGTATATCGGCTTTCTCCTGCTTTTAGGGTCACTTGCTTAAATTCAACCGTGATTGCTTCATTAGCCGGTGTTGGCCGAACACTCTAAAAGACAAGGAAGGTTTTATAATTATTAAATTAAAAGCAGGAGAAATTCAAACCAAGCCATGCAAATAAAGCAATCTTACCATGATTGATGCATCTTTTGCTCCAGAATTTAAAAGATGCAAATTTAAATGTTTTGGTGTATCTGTATGAGTAAAGAGAAATTAAAATATAATAAATATTTGATTTAGGATTAGGAAACACGGTCATACAATTTAAAAAAAAGATCAAGAAACATTAACCTTGTGATCTAAGTGTACCAAAATCTAGCATCTCTGTTGAGGAGTAAATACCAGGTGCTGGAAAAAGAAGCGTAATCAAACAAACTATTATTTATTAACAAAAAATTTAAAAAAATCAAATATATATATATAAAAATTGACCCAGGCATCCTGACCTGTAGTGACTTCCACCTCTACTGGAAGGATGAGGAGCTTGTCCTCATTTGAGGTGTTTGTCTTGATCCTGATGAAGGCTGTGTGGTTGTCAGCATCCCGGGAGGAAAAGCTGGCCCTCATCACACCCTTTGTCTCAAATGGGGCAATTTCCTACCAAAAAATGTCAAAATGACTAATAGTACACGCTACAAGTATAAAAGATATAACAAGAGCTTGATAATCAGGTATGCTGATACCGGCAGATCGAGACGGATAACTTATGTACTTGTACTCATTAAAACACTCTGACATAAATGACTAAACCTAATGTGATGTTTACAAAAACTCAGAAAGCGACAACAGAACACCAGACTCAGTGGTGTAAAAATATTAATTCTTCATATCTTCATATCTTCTATACCCACTTATTCCCTAACTCAGGGTCACAGGGGATCTGCTGGAGTCTATCCCAGCACACATAAGGTGAAAGGCAGAGGAACACCCTGGAGAGGTTTTCAGTCCATCACAGGACTCCTATGGGAAATTAATCTAATGAACATGTTTTTGAACTGTGGAGTAAACTGAGTACCCGGAGTAAACCCACTTGACACTTGACATTATCACTTGACAACCAGCCCTACAGCAAACTTTTGCAAGACAAAAAAAAACAAGAAAAAAATTTACATACAAATAATCTCCTAATCCAAAAAAAGGATCAGTATTGGCGAGTACCAGACAAAAAAAAAAAACGAAAAAAAACCCAAAACAATATTCAATAATTAAGGTCTTTTTGTGAGGAACAGATACTCACCCATAACTTTTTAGTGCCACCTTGTTGACCGGTGGGCAGCTCTAAATGCAAATCTCCTCCACTAGAGTACATTTCCACAACCTTAATAAGAAACAGCATCAATCGGTCAGATTCCCGCAAATAGATGTCCGCCAGCTCTGCATTTATGCAATATGCACGTTCAGTTACATACATTAAACATCACATAATAAATTTCTGATTACCTGCAGTGGCTCGCTGTGTGGATTAAAGATGTTTATAAGTGGAGAAAAGCTGCTATTGACCGGAACTCGAGCCCCTACAAAAGGCCTGAGTCGGTAAGGGTTAGGAACGCCCACACCAAACACCTGTAAAAAAAATTTAATAAATAAAAAATAAATAAATAGTTCAACCTCGCCCGATTAAAATATTTTCTTTATTTCTTATTTTGGGAACGCCAACAAAAAAGGAAACACACCTGGTATGTGAACACTCCATGGTCAGATGTGTTAATAAATAATGTGTTTTCTACATTCCCTACTACTCGTGCTAGAAAAACCACATCAAAGGAGGTGTTCCCTCCAGGTGGGATTATCTAGGGGGGAGGGGGCGCAAACAAAACAAAATGTTACACATCAAAAAAAAAAAACAAAAAAAAAAACCACGCTTCATTGGTCATATTAGTTAGTCATGGCTCTACATTTTCCAGCAGGGCGATTTGTTATTACTAAACAATAAGTCAGAACAATAATGGAAAACTCCTCAGAATACAGTCTGAATTCTCATTTCTGGGAAAAGATTAAAGATGAAATGAGTAAGCAGTTATGTCATAACTGTAAAATTGTTTTCTTTCAGACTTTTTATGGGGTGGAACACTAATAGAGCTGACCCAAGAAGTTCAGAAAATCTACATTGAAAAGTTAGAAGTAGATTAAGTAACAATGTGTTCAACATTCTTTCCTAATGAAGACAGATAATGCAATGCCATCAGTGTTTAAAGATAAACATCTTGTTTGATATGGTTGACCTGGGTGATATAAATCAAAATAAAAACCTTGATTAATGTAACATTTTATCTTGATTGCGATTAATAACCTTTCATTAAATTTTAATAAAAAAAATGTAATTATGCTATTATAGCAGAGTTTTTCCTTGGTACAAGCCCATCCTGCGGTCTAGTTGGCTTAATGTTTTAGATCTCCCCCACCTCGCTTTAGAGCCACTGACTGGACCAGGGGACGTCAGTATGTTTTTATTAAAAAATTAAATTAAATTAAAGTAAAATGGGAAAATTACCCTGTCTAAATTTCAATTTAAATCACTTTTTGACATCACTCAGCCTTATAGTGACCCCTGTCCAATTACTTTTGGACATCTTAGTTCTACGTGGCAATGTAGAACCTACACAAAACACTGACAATTAAGAGCCTTTATTACAATGTGATTTAAAACAGTGCTTTGTGAAGTAGTTAGATTTATAGTGGATGACCTCTATGGCTATGTTAAACATGAGTTGAGTGGGTTTCGGAGCGCTGTGTGATTCAATTATGCAAGTGTCAGGAACAGGTGGGATTCATTTAATTTACTACTGTAGGAATAGTGTAAGATACAAGGTCACCCACCGTACACAGATAAATTTAAACCTCAGGCTTTAATGAGCTGGCCGATCTGACATGACAGCATCATTTATACGACTCAAATGACAAAAATAGTTGCTGCTAAGATTCTTGGGAAGTTTAAAAACGAATCTCAACATGTGTGTGTGTGTGTGTGTGTGCGCGTGCGTGTTTGTGTTTAGCCATTTTATCTGGACAACAGGTCATGTTATTTTCTCTAGACAGACAAAGCCGCCGAGTAGGCAAACTAGAGAGAAAACCAGCATATGGTTGCATTTATCTTTTTTAAGGTTCAAACAGGAAATGAACATTAACCCATTCACTCAAAAAAAACATGCACAAATTAGATCTTCCCTGTTCTGCAACATACATTTGGAAGCTCATAAATCAAGAATGTACTTACCCTACTTTGAAAAAACGATGCATGAAAATGTGATGTTGTCGCTGATATTGATATTAAACTAATTTCTTCTGAACTTGGGTTGTGCAAGTAAACTTTTTCCATTTTTGGCATCCCGACTGGCCTAAGGAGACAAATAAAATGTGATATCTGCCTTTAAAGCAGTTAAGTTGTCAAAAGTCACCAATTAAAAAAATAAAATGGGGGGGGCCTAAAATTAATTAATACGACACTACATTAAAGCTTGCCTGTTTAGTATGCAGGGCACAATCATTGTGACAATCACAGACTTTAACGACATGCCTCTTCTAGCATTAATATTATTAGCATTAAACCCCACCTTTATTTTGCTACACAGGATTAAAATATTGCTATTTGGTTTAAATGTTAAAAAAGCATATTCGAAAATAAAAGATGAATGCACACAACCCTGAACGTTTGTTATTTAATCACATAATGCCAGCCTAAATGCTTGTAATGAAACCCTAGAGAAAGTACAAATGCTTAACATGCACATCATTTTTCATGAGGCACAAAACACTTCAGTTTTCATTTATTTTAGTTGGTTAAAACAGAAATATACAAAGAAAATTTATTGTGTGTGGGGGGGGGGTGAGGAAATGGCAGATACCGATGGCTTCACCAAAAAAAGGAAATGTTGTTGCATTTACTTCTGTGAAGAGGACACATGACCATTTGCAAATCGAATTATTTGTATTGTTCAACTAATAAAATTAGAAAAGGCCTGCATGTGTAGCAAATTTGATATAAACTGATTTTATTCTGGCGGCGCGGTGGCGAAGTGGTTTGCACCGTCGCCTCACAACAAGAAGGTCCCGGGCTCTGGGTCTTTCTGTGCGGAGTTTGCATGTTCTCCCCACGCTTGCGTGGGTTTACTCCGGTTTCCTCCCACAGTCCAAAAACATGTGCAGGTTGATTGGTGACTCTA
>JAOTQW010000014.1:10427681-10439431 GCA_026260075.1 Sisor rabdophorus
CTGCCTTCTGCCCTATGTGCGCTGGGATAGGCTCCAGCAGACCCCCGTGACCCCCCAGATTCAGGAATAAGCAGGTAAAGAAGATGAAAGGAACTTTCTTTAATAGTCAAACTAATAATAGACCTAAAAATAGATCAGATTTTTACAGTAATACACCCACAAAAGACACGTTTTTCTTGACATTGTGACTTGAAGATGGTTATTAATTCTTGAATTCTTTAAGTAAATATAACCTGACACCCACATTGTTTGAAATATTCAAGAAAAAAATACAGCCAAGTAAAAAAGTCATGCAAAAGTTCTTTCAAAAAAGAGTTAAATTACGGGCGTAAACACTTCTTAAATGCCCACTTCTTGCGGGCCAAGTGTTTATCTATTTATAGCTGCAATGATAACTCAAAGTTACTGAATAATATATTATACACTGTATATGTTTTCCTATAATTCTTCCACTGAATAAATGTATGTTGAACAACAAATGCTTTTCCATTGCAGTCTACAAAAGAGAATAAACTAAATAAGAAAATAAAGCAATACTACACCACCATACCTCCCTGAACAGCTAATGCTAAATTAAATTTTTACAAATCTTTTATACTTGCTTAAATTACATTGGGTGCTCGTGATTAATTGATGCTATGCTAATGTGATTGATTGAATTGTAAAATTTCTTGTGGATTCCAGAAGAAACATGAGTAGTAATAAATTAACCTAATCATAATTTGATTTTCATAGTCCACACTCTAGACAAAACCAAAGCCTGGTTAGAACAATGAAACACTTATATACTAGAAAAACACCCAAGGATCAGGCATAAAATTTCATTAATATTGACATTTTGTCTAGTTTAATATTATGGACGATTTGGCATGTAATATAAGTCGCTTTATCATTTAAGACAAGTGCAATGTCCTTTAGTTTCAGGTATATTGCTAAAGCAGGAGTCTGCTATTATCTCTTTACCTCACTGGAGATACCCTGATTATCTCTGCAAAGGCAATTTGTAGGAGTTTGGCATTCAAAGAAACATAGACGCATAGCTAAGAGAAAGTGAAAGAAACCTTCCTGACAAAGAAACCTACCTGAAAGTTCATGTTCAACAGTTTGATTTGTGTTAGTAAAAGCACAGCCTTAAAGATTTGCATAGTAGGCCATGACACATGACACCTTTTGGATCAGGCTCTCAGCGGTCAAAGGTTTCTTAAAATGGCATTACAACCATTTTTCAACTTTTCTCAGTTTTCAAGACTTCTAAAATCTTATATTATCAATGCATTGTCTGAGTTGTATTATAACAGAAATCTAATTTATGCCAAATTTAGGTTTATGTACTTAAGAAACCTCATCATTTTAAACCAAATGTCAGCACACACTTTCCAATTAGTAACTAGCATTCTAATTTTGTAATTTGTTTTTTAATTTTACACAAAATCTTCCCATCAGTGAAACATGATAAATAACACATCACAGGGTAACACTGCCATATGCTGAAATTTTACATCTCATAGTTGTGTGCAATTGTGCAGCTATATATTGACATAGGGATAGAATCAGGAAGACGGAGGGAAAGCCTGGAGTCGAAAGGACACAAGCCAGGAATCAAACCCAGGTCAACATGCAGACATGGGTGTTGTCAACCCAAGCCATCACGTCTAAGCTTTTATTGCCATATCAACCATATATATCAGGTGCAGTGAAACAATGCTTTCAGGGCACCATGTGCTGAATATACACCAAAAAAACAATGAGTTTGTGTCTATTTGTGTGCATCAGTTTAAGGTAGTTCAGTTCTGAGTGTTGAGAAGCCTGATGGCTTGAGGGCTGAAATATTTTACCAGAATGCTACAGTACATTTTTCCAGATAGCAGGAGAGTGAAAACTGTATGCAATGGGTGTGTGGCTTTGCAGATGGGGCATGTGCTGTAAAGTCCGTGATATAGGGAAGAGAGGCACAGATGATTTTCTCAGCTGTTCTCACTATGTGCTGCAGAGTCTTGAGATCTGTAAGGGTGCAGTTCCCAAAGCAGGCGGTGATGCAGCTGCTCCCGATGTTTACAACGGTCCTGGGCTTTCTCCAGTCTTTGCAGAAAGGTGAGACACTACTGGGCTTTTTTGCTGGCAGAGAGCATTGTCCATGACTTGGTTTGGATAATACTGGAAAAGTCCAGTGGAAGTGGCGTGATGTGCCCCAAACCTATTGAAGCACTTTATCATGATGTCTGTGACAGCAGTGGAATGGTAGTCAATTATGCCGGAGACTTCCCTGGATCCAGCTTAGAAGGACAGAGTTTAGAGGACAGAGTCTTAGAGTACAGCTCTGATACAGCATCCCTGGAGCATGAGGCGGTTAGGGTCCAACAGTGATAGGCTGGCATCTGAACGCCTAGTTTATCGGTTGACCAATCAACAACAACCTTAACCATTTGATTCAACACTGCCATAAATCATATCATATCAGCTGTGGTATTTTTTTTCCAAGTGCAGTTTATAAATATTATAAGTACTTGCAAAAGTACTTTTGCATATATCATGTAGATTTTTTTTTTCTGTCAAGCAAAGTTGCAAAACACACAGTGCTTGGCAAGTAACCGAGACAGAAAGTTCGGGAGATGCACTAAGAAATATGCATACAGTTATTGTATTTGCTGACATAAACGTAGAGAGAAGAAGAAACACGTTTACCAGATTCCTGTTACCGCAGTTCACATTCGTGATGTGAGTGACCTAAAGAATAATTATTAATAATTAATAAATAAATTTTCATATATGTCACATACATAATTAGGTCTTCTCTAAGGACCCAACAGTGGCAGACTTGGCAGTCAAGGAGGTTGAACATTGCAGAGCCTTAATTATTTGAGCCACCACTGCTTAAAAGTTTTGCGTTTTTCTCGCATCATAAATTTGCTTTATTACCTCATAAAATTGTAAACACTGACACTCGTTATGACATGAGGGAGGGGTATGGCCTTGTGTAGGGAACATAGGATGGATCGACTGTGGATGCAGCAAATGAGATTGCGATGAGTCATGTTGCTTTTTAGATTGAGTTTTGATAGATGTTATTGTCCTTCCTGTCAAAATCTATTATATTTATGTTTAATATCAGAATAGTTTCAAACAGGGCCCATTAAACTTTGTAGCTGGGACTATCAATACATTTAAGGAAGTTTAGCAGTTTCAGCGGCGGGTGTTAAAAATCCATTTTGTTTGATTTTTTTTTTGATCTTTTGATTTATTAGGAAAATTAATAATACATTCTTTTGATAATTATTTTTGAATGAAAGACTGAAAGAAAGAAAACGTGTTTTTCACATAAATAAAATTGTATGTAGTCCCTCAAGTATTTAACAAGCACATTTGGTTTTGCAGCACCAAAGTACAACTATACGACATTTACATTTACAGCATACATACAGATGCTCCTATCCAGAGCGACTTACAACTGAGCAATTGGGGGTTAAGGGCCTTGCTCAGGAACCCACAGTGGTGGTTTGGTATCAGTTTGGTATACCAGCTTTCTGGTATCAGTCCAACACCTTAACCACTAGGCCACCCCTTCCCTGGAGTATACTACAGTATCTGGTTGAAACACCTAAACAGCGGCATTCTTTCCAAAGAGGAGCTTAGCACTCGATGCCATGTTAAGCAGGCAGACTGGTGTCCTGACACTCTATGTCCACTTTGAGTCCTGCACCTGGAGAGTAGATTAGGTACGCAAAGCTCTTTCCTATAGACAGACAGCTGTGCACAGTAAGATACTGAAGATGGTTTTATGACCTTCGTCTTCATAAACCACATGACAGCACACTTTCAAATCACCAGGTGAAATCTTTTATCCCAATGTGAAAGAAGACCCCTTTATGACTATCATCATTTCTCAGGTTAATTCATATGCACATCACAATTACAATGATTCATTAAAACCTGACCTGACATACCGTTTCACTGAAATATTTCATCCTCCTCACATTATTATGTTTTCTGAAAATGATGAGAGCTCAAACACTATTAGGTACAATTTCATTTCTAGTGATAAAAATAGCAGTGTGAATGTTTGCTTTTTATCAGCCAGAAAACTGTGAAAAGGTCTGGTTTTGCATGTACAGCTTTGATCACAATTCTCCAGAGGATTGAGCTGCAGGGGCATCTAGGTAATATGATATTAGTATGTACTCTGGACTCTCCACAAAGGGGAGTGTGGCATCCCCCTTATTGTCTGCCACATGAACAGATTTAGAAAGCATGTTGGCCTCCATCCAACTATTGACTCAAACATATGGAGTTACAAAGCAGCTTTCTAATCTTAGGAACTTGTGCTTGCTCTCTGTGATGAAACTGATTCGGACATTTCTCCACTCCCCACTCTTTACTTTATCTCTATTTGGAGCACTGCAGAGTCAGCTCATCCACTCCATCACACCCTAAATGACAGATGTGCGCAGCTTGATGTGTTCTTTTCATCAGAGCATCATTGTTCTAAGTGACTAAAAGAGGCACAAAGTGCTTGATGGTAATCATTCTTCAAGATGACTGGGAATATGGGAATATAAATTTCAAAGCAGCAAAGTATATCCCTGGTCTGAGCTGTACTTTTTTTGCAAGAAGGCAAGCACTTTTAAATTCAGACAGTAGAAGCTAATCACTTTACATGAAGAGATCATCATAAAAAGCTTTTATGGTTTCAAAAATGTTTTTAGGGATGCTTTGAAATGACTGTGCTCTGTTCATGATTAGAAAAGCACTGCAATCCTGATTGCACATACGCTTTAAGAGACTCTAATAATCATGGCATCAGGGATTTTTCCTTAAGTAAAGCAACCAGCCCACATAGATTGTTCAAACCTACTCTCAACTACTGATTGAACATACACTGTTATTCTGAGGATGTGTAAATCAAAATGTGTGAAAGATCTGTTATATTTTCTTTTAGGAGTAGAATATTTGATTGCAGAAACTTGGTTACTTGCAAATGAGAAAAAAATCATGTGGAAAGTGTCAAAAGCTGCAGTTTATGTTTACATCAATGTTTATATGTGTAACTAACTAGAGTACAGACAACAATTGTGCCAGCAATTCCCAATCCCAGTGTTGGCCACTGGAAGTAAGGCATGTTGTCAAGCTGAAGATGGAGTCCAACCGAGTCTGGCTACCTCATAGAACGCCAGAGGCAGCTGATGTATACTGGCAGGCCAAGCGGACTGCAGCAGGGTGGTTACGGAAGCAAAACTCTGGTCTGGGAAAAGTTCAAAGAAGCCGTGGAGCAGACTGCCTCACACCTCAAAAAGGGCAAATGATAGTCTGCCAACACTGTTTATAACGGAGGAGGATTATGAAATCCCTGGATTGGCCGACCGGGTGGTCAACTTCTTTTAAAAAAAGAAGTTGTTTGGAGGCTGTGTTCCAACAATAGGGGTATCACACTTCGCAGCCTTTCAGAATTATTTCAGGGTACTTAAGAGGATAGTCTAACCGGTGGTAGAACCACTGATTTAGGAGAAACAATGCAGTTCGCATCCCAGTTATGGACACTTAACTAGCTTTATACCTTCAACGTGGTGCTTAGAGGTCCAAGGGAGTTTGCATAGCATACATTCACAGGGCAAAAATTACACTAAAAAGTCTTAATTCCTTCATCATTCATTCATCTTCTATATTCGTTTATTCCCTAACTCATGCTCACAGGGGCTAGAGCATATCCCAGCGCCCATAGGCCGAGCGGTAGGGTTATACCCTGGACAGGTCGCCAGTCCATTGCAAGCGCAGGGAGAACATGCAAACTCCGCACAGAATTGAACCATGGGACATTCCTGTTGGGAGGTAAACCATGCTAACCACTACGCCACCATGTCGCTCCCAAAAAAATCTTATCATAGCTATTTTTATGTACATTAAACAGTGTCCTACATATTAGGGTATACTGTATACTGCTGGCATTGTGATTAATTCTGTTAAACACTACACTACAGCACAATTTTGTCATTCATTACAAAATGTCATTGTAAATTTACAAAGCTCATGTGTCAGCATTAATGGCATTTCTCTATAAATGGTTACATTCAGTTTCTTCCATTTAGCAGCAAACTGCATTTCTCCTGACCTTTTCTTTAAGCACCTTTACACTATTTCTTCCACTCGAGATATAATAACATGCTTTTTTTTTTACTTGCAAGCATTTACTTCTCCTCTACGCTGACTTTACTTGCTGGCAAACACAGCCTGGCTTTTAAAGGTATTGTTTTCGGTTATCTAGTTAGTTCCTGCATGCTATCTATAGTCCCACATGTTTCTTTTAAGTTACACTGACTTTACAATGGCATTTATAAAAAAAATAATCTAGTGTTTCTCTTCAAACTTTCCCTAATGAGACAAACAAAATTGTTCTGTCTTGTGTTGCTGCCATTACATACAATTCCTTATTCAATAGGTTGTGTTTTTCAATGAATTAACAGAATATAGCAGTAAATAAAAATGCCCATCAAACTCAAGATATTGTACGATTCAAAGAAAAAAATAATACACACTTCATGTGCTGCTTCATTTCCAGACCCCTTTGTATATTAGTCTCGCAACTCATACAAAATTACTTCAACCCCTTATTACGTACTGTTTCATCATTAACTGTTTCATTTCTTTCTTTTGTTTTATCGTTTATTCTCTTGGTATCCTTTATCTGATAAAGCAGCCATATTTTTATTGTTTATACTGGGAACATGGTGATTTACATTTATATAACTTTTAACAGTATTTTCAACACCTTATATATACCCTTTCAATACCTGATCACATCTGTAATAGCCAAATGGTTATGGGTGTGATTATTAGGTAGGTAAGATAAGCTGCCTAGGCAAAATAACTTGTATGTGTGATACCATAAACCAAACATGGTCTAGTCCAGTGTATGTGGGTCCCTGATCAAAAACAAAGAGATCACAGAATATTTAATGAAGCATTTACGTTTCTGGACAAAGAAAGTGTAAAAAAGTTTTCTTTTCAAAAGGTATAAAATGTAACAAGGCAATGTTAAGTGCATAGAATATCCAGCCTCTATATATAACCTCTTTCAAATCTATAAATAAGTATGGTATGACTCTTAGGTAGAGATTTATAGAGGTGTCTGGGTTAATCTGCTGAGAGTGCATGTTTGCAGAATAAGTGGGTCTGGCCAGACAAACAGGCTGCTTCAGCAGGTGGAATTCCATGGGGACAGCTATGTTTTAGAGCAAGCCAACACACCTGGACTGTGAGGTAAAAGAAACACGTTTTTATGTCAGAAATGTTACATAATAAATAATAATAATGAATAATATTATTAATAATATAATTCTGTTAATTTGTGCGTAACAACACCCAATACCATCTATCTCTAACTCTATTACATTCACAAGCACACACACACACACACACACACACACACACACACACACACCTTAAACACATGCATTGCAGGTGTTCAGTCTTTGGTTTGTTTGTAAATTGAATGCGCCATGAACAATGAAAATCCAGCTAAATTAGTGTATCAGCACTCTTAGTTTTCAGTGTAAATGTGTGCAATTCAGGAAGTACCATGCATTATAGGCCAGTAAGACATGGCTCACTTTGTTAGACTAAAAATAGATGTGCACAATGTTGTCCACTGTTCTAGAAAACAGAGCATCCTCCATGGCCTCAATAGCACCTCCATTTGTTTTCTGTGTGCCTTCATACTAAAATTGTTTAGGATGGTTAGTGCTGTGGCAGTGAAACTGCTGCCGGCTGTGAGTCATTGTGTTTCCGTCATTGCTTCTGTGAAGGGAGGTCAGATAAGATGAATGGGAAGCCTTGCGGAAGCAGCCCAAAGGATTTACTGTTTTTTTGAAGTGCATCTAACTGAATATACTGTACTGTATTCACAAAAATATAACCCACCTAAAGTCCTTTGTATATCAGCCTCACAACTAATCACCAAAAATTTCCTTACTTTCATATCTACTTTTTCTTATTACTTACTTTTTTTACACTTTTAATTGTACTAAATTGTACTATTTTAACATATCCCTGATTTTAATACTTAATGAACTGGAAATAGAAAGGAAGTGATTATTGACATCCGACTAAAATATCTGTAGAATTGGTCACATTTACATATAGGATGGTTATGGACTGAGCAATCTACCACGTACATTCTGCAATAACATTACTAATAAAATTAAACTCAGGGGGTCTAACAAAGGACCATTAGAATCATCCTGATGCCCTTAACCCCCTATGGATTTCCTTACATTTATCTAATTGAATGGACAGCAGCCCAGGACCTTAACCCTTGAGCTAGAACTTTTTTAAGATAATGTAGTTTATTATTGTGGTTACTGTACTTTTGTAATGACATTGTTGAGAAGCAGATGGAAGCATATTTATAGACACAATTTTCCACATTACCCATTTCACTTAATTTATACTGAACAACTGTTGGTACTGTACATCCTCACCCTTTAAATAAAAAGGGAGTAGGAAACACATTTAAGATAACACTAATATCTGTCCTCAGATAAAATGACAAGAACAAACTGTCAGCAAAAAATGCAGAGGTACAAAAAATCTTAAAGCGTATTTATTGCAGTGACAAAAACCTTAAGATCTGCAATGAATGAGCTCCCATTTCATGCAATTACACTCTTATCATCTTATCATCATCTTCCAAACATTACATGATAAGTAATTGAGTCTGATTATTTGTTTGTGTCGCAAATAATACCCTTAAAATGAATTTGATTTTAGAGCAGCCATTCTGTTTTTATCACTGATCTCTGTGAGGCAGTTGAGCAGCTGAAAGATAGTGAGACAGAGAGAAAAGACAGCTATGAATATAAGGAAATTTAATTATAGCATAATGGCGACACGGTGGCAGAGTGGTTAGCACGGTCGCCTCACAACAAGAAGGTCCTGGGTTCTGTGAGGAGTTTGCATGTTCTCACCGCTGATGCCTGGGTTTCCTCCAGGTACTCCGGTTTCCTCCCACAGGTACATGTATTTTAGGTTTATTGGTGTCTCTAAAATTGCCCATAGGAGTGAATATGAGTGTCTGTATGCGGCCCTGCGATGGACTGGTTAACTGTCCAGGGTGTACCCCTGCCCCTTGCCCTAAGTGTGCTGGGATAGGCTTCAGCAGACCCCTGTGACCCCAAGTTCGGGAATAAGCGCGCATAGAAGATGAATGAATGAATTTTTACATAATACACATATATTGGCTACATCTGTGTTGGCCCAGTGGAGTTTTAACAAACTGGATAGTGGTTTCTTTGTAGGCATTCAACAGCTTTGCTGTTACTCGCCTCCATTTCTTATTGTTGTTGTCAATAAGCGTCAAATGTATAAATAAAAATAAATGTTAAACATATATGGACAAACATCTGAGTTAATACTGGCTGGTAATGCTAGTTTCTTTTATAAGAATAATTATTGTTATTTTGTTTCCAAATTGGGAGCAGCAACTTGAAATATCTTTGTGCGCCCCTGAGTCACACTGAACTCTGCCAGGCTATACCAGTCAACAACCGTGAGCGACTCCCACCCAGGATACAAGCGCTGATGTATGTGTTTACAACAGTCGAATGCATTTAGACTTTTCCCAGACCACCTCATGGAGCGATTGGATTTATATCTGTCTCAAATGCTTTTAGAAGGCCAGTAACACCTTGTGTTTTCACGATTGATTCAAATCACTTAAAGTGACCAGTGGTAAACAAGCCCTTGAGGTTCATTTTATATGAAGTTCCTGCCCTATCTTTTAATAAAGTTGCCTTAAGAATTATACAGGAAACATACAACAGCTAAATTCATAAAAAAGGATCAAAATAAATGTTTTATAATGGATTAATATAAACTTGACATAAAACTAAACCTCTAGTGCCTTGTGCCACAACCCAGAGGAATGTATACGGCTCAGTAAATTCCTATGCTGTTACAGGGCATTACACAGAGATTTCCTGAATAGAGATGTAGCACTTTATAAAGCATGCTTGAAGCTTGAAGGTGGAAATTAAAGCAGGACTTGGCAAGCCAATTTTAGCCCAATAATGAATACAGCCTGGGGAAACACTGCTCTGAACTTGTATTATATAATTTCTCTTACTAATAAAACATAGTCATACTGGCTACAGTAAGGGAAAAAAATTTTTTGATCCCCTGTCGATTTTGTATGTTTAAACAGGTTGGAATCTTAGAGGTCAGACCCTTCTTGTAGTTGTCCAATAGGTTACTATAAACTGTGAACATACAATCAGCAGAGGATTAAATTATTTTTTCTCACTGTATCTGGAAATCATTAGTCAAATATCAGGACAATAATACACATTGAAATTAAGGTATGTTGTTGGCAAGCTTGTCATAAACATCATACAGAAAGTCTAAATATTTTTAAACAATAAATGATCATCATGCCACAGTACTGCCCAGCTGCCCAGCCTGAAATGTCAAGATCTTAGTGGTCAGTCAAAGAATAGACCTGTGTTTGCAAGCCACTAATAACAGCGCAGTTAGCTCCGGGCCCTATATATTTTAAATATCTCCTGTGTAAATATTTACCTATTAAAAACATTGCAGCTGCACATAGTGGCGTAGTGGCTAACATGATTGCCTCACAGCAGGAAGGTCCCGGGTTTGATTCCCAGGCAAGGTGTCTTTCTGAGAGAGTTTGCATGCTCTCCCCGTGCTTGTGTGGGCTTATTCCGGGTTCCAAAAAATGTACATTAGGTTGATTGGAGTGATTGTGTGTGTGTGTGTGTGTGTGTGGTTGTTCCTCTATGTGTGGCCCTGCAATGGACTGGAGAGCTGTCTAAAGTTTACGCCTGCCTCTCGCAGCATGTGCGCTGAGTTAGGCTCCAGCTGAGCCCCATGACCCCGAGAAACAGGTATAAAAGGCATTTTGAATATTAAAAAATTGAATTGAAAGGTATTTTGAATATAAAAAAATCAAAACAGAGGAAAAGGATGATGACATGAGTTAGATTGAACAATTAATATCCTGATTACAGAAATTTCTAAAATCTTGCTTAATCTATCACCTTATTTGCATCACAGACTACTCAGGCTCTGGTTGTCAAAGTAACCAGTCTCTTACCACCCAGCATCAACATTCACCTTTCTCTGAGTACTAAGTGGACATACCTGCTGGCAATCACACACTCACCTCTACGTGAGCACAATCCTTACACCAACACTGTCTGGTCTCAGACTAAGAAACAGACCTTTTCTAGAGCTTCTAGATTCCTGAAGAGATTCTTCATCCTTTTTTAAAACCTTTACAATTTTTTTTTATTAAGATGGATCCAAAGTCTGTCTCTAGATCACTAGACATAGGGTGTGACAGGGCACCGGTTCACTGCAGGGCACCATATATGCAAACATACACAAATGCACTCACAGCTGGAGCAGTTCCACCATGCAGACAATCTAGATTAAAATCGACTATGAAGGTAGGCAGCGCGGTAGCATAGTGCTTAGCACAAGGCGGTCTGCTGAAGCCTATACCTGTCCCTCTCTGAAGAGGAAAAAAGCAAAAGAGATTCCTCCAGGACAGGTAGCCAGTCCATCAAGGGTCACACTCACAGTACATGTTTTTGGACTGTGGGAGGAAACTAGCATAACCGGAGTACACCCACGCAAACAGGGGGAGAACATGCACACTTCACACAGAAAGGCTCCCGCCTTGGTATCAAACCACTAAGCACTATGCTGCAATATAATTAGTTATTTTAACAAAAACGACATCC
>JAOTQW010000014.1:10467019-10479938 GCA_026260075.1 Sisor rabdophorus
CTTTGGGAGTGGTAGGGTGGGGTTTGAGAATGATTTTTGGGTGGAAGTGGACTGGGATCAATTGAGAAGTTTGTACCGAGCTTCATGTTTCTGCACCTCACTCTCATGCCACAGCTCATGCTGAGACACAGCACTGCTAGAAGGAGATGGTGAATGCCATAAACACAATGGACTGCTTATGCATCGTTAGTACCAAGGTTAAGGTAAGCATAGAGCATGTGTCGTTTTTCTACTAAAATTTTAGGGCTTGTTTAGTCTCTTAAAACTTGAATTTATTTCTATAAGCAATTCAAGTAGTAGAAACATATAATAATATCATTATTAGAAATGGAAACATAAATGTAAAAGTAAGTGAAATATAATTAGTCTATGCCCATTATTATGCACATTATAGTATGTAATAATTGATGTTGATAACCTCTGTAGCCACTTATAAACACATAAAACAGTTTCTGTGATGATATAATTTGTTAATATAAATTGTTCTTTTTTTCTAGAATTTATTCAAACTATTGTTAAATCTTGTTTTTATTTCATGCAGTCAACAATAAGTAGATCACACTACAATTAAAAAATGCTAATACAAATATCATCTGATAAAATATGTCTAAAATTTTGTCTGAATAATTATAAATGAACTACACCATGCGCAGTTTAAGAATATAGGTTTAGGCTAGGTAAGGTGCTTTTTTCCCAGCCCAGGAGCTGGCATAAAAAACCCCCACATTTTTAGACCTCTTTGCTTTTTTTATCTAGTCTAATTTTCAGCTTATATAGATGGTTACATAGATATTAATTGAAAACGAATTGGGTGACCGTCGGTCTCAAAACTATTTAATGTTTTTTCCCTAAAAATCCCCTATTTTCTGACTGATCAGATCTTAGTAACTGTTTAGTGATTTCTTGTAAGTGATATAAGGAAAGTAGAAAGTTCTGGATGAATTATTGAACAGGCATATCTGTTTCAAGAACTTGTAGATGATTTATAATTCAACACAACCGAGTCTACTTGTAAAGGAATCTTCAGTATCCCTAAAACAGGTGGAATTTGTAATCGAAATAATTTGGACTCAAGGACAAGCCTGAGATTGTCCATGTCTAATTACTTCACACACACAAACTGTATAAGACATTAATGTTATTGATTTTATAAGTTCATTGGACTTGATGTGTTTTCACTCTTGTGAGTGACTCATCCTTCTCTTTGAAGAGACAGAACATATTAGCCACTGTACAGAAATGCATGTGATGCAGTGGTCTCTAGGGTGCGGTATACAGGCACACACACCGTTTCCTTAACATCAAATAACTTTGTCTCATATTATATTCACTAATTATTTTTGTCTCACAGTGTACAACTATCTTGTTAGCATTTCAACTCTAACCCTTCTCACCAGTATTATCATTCAAGTATAATCTTAGTACATATTTATCATCTAAGAATAAACAGATATATTATTTGATCCTAGTCTGGTATAAAATTAGTCAGGACACTTTTGGCTTTTGGTGTGGGGGGGGAGATTTACGCTTGTTTAAACTTTGCGATTTTTAGTGTTTTAGACGCTTTTAAACAAACACCAGGGGCATAACAAAAACATTACTTATTTTTCTAATTTGTGAGAAATAATATAAACAATGTTGGTTTTGGATGGATACGATTAATAAAGTATATTGCACAGAAAAAAATTAAATAGAAAGTAATTGAAAACACATTTACTTAATAAACATTAGTCAAGTAATGAATACTCTATTGTCACATGAGCTTTTAACCAGCATTGTGAAGTGTGACATGACTAGGAAACTTTATGCACCTCAACAGACAATAATTTCAATATTTTGTGTGTCAGAATTAATTACTTAGATAATTCTCTTGTTTGACTTTTATACCGATAGCAACAGCTACAATAATTCCATGAATAACATTGGCATTTCCTCTATTTTTATAATTTTTTGTAATGAAAAAGTGCTTTGTATTGTGTGATTTTAGAAGCCCCTGCATTACTTTTATATTTACTGAGTGCTTTGGCCTTTTCACAGGAGTCTCTAAAATGTATAAACTGTAGATTCCTCTCTGAAATATTTTTTTCTGAACCATGTAACCAGCAGCAAGTGTGGAATGCGACTGACAAACATTTATTATATTTGATTTTTGCTGAATTTTTGCTGAATAAACTCATAATTTAACAGTTTTATGCTAGTAAAACCGAAAAATCATAAAGATGAGCAAAGCAATAGTATCGGGATACCTGATCATCAATGTTTTTCTAGAACATCTTATTTCAGATGAAATCTTGTTCTTTTCTAATTTTCTAATTCTAATTTTATTTGAAATTTTCCAGGTTTGGCAATCAATTTTTTAATACAGCTTTCCAAACTGTCATATAGCTGATAAGTGTATATTTAGGATTAAATATTTACCTGCATCAAATGGTTAGGTTAAAAAATGATTTTTATGCATCTGTTTTTCAGGTTATTATTATGTACAAGTAATGTTCTGTTTAAACAATTATTAATGCTGTTAGTGTTACATATTCAGATATTTAAAATTACCAGAGTATATAATGTGTATTGCACATAGTGTTTGTGTTTATGTGTGTTCTAATCTTACACCTCGTCTTATCAATATCAACTTATCAATGAGAATATGTTCCTTTGCATATATCTCTCAAACTTGCACAGAAAGACCCTAAGCCCGGGATTCGAACCCAGGACTTTCTTGTTGTGAGGTGACTGTGCTAACCACTATGCCGCCCAAAATGACAAACTGATTTTTTAAATAAAAGTAAATAAAAGTAACAAAATACAGTGCAACATGGTTCAAAAGTCATGTTTTAGAATAATATTGACATTTGATTATTGGCTAAAATGTTTTAACAATTTACTAAACATTATTATGCATTTTCACATTTTTTACATTAACATTGTTTACATTTGCATTACTGGACAAGTAAATACTTTACACATACTCCAGTTTAGGAAGCGCAAGGTCAGCCATGTTAAAGCAAAGAAGGTTAAGGGTCTTGCTAAAGGGACCAACAGCAGGGGCTAAGCAGAGATTAGGCTTAAAACCCTGAGGAGCTACTGCTGCTCCCTATAAAACTAATTATTATTACAATAAATGTGTGCCATAAAGCCTGTGGCCATTAAACCACTGCTGTTTTACATAACTGAGCACAGTGTAGGAGGTAATAATATGAATCATTATTAAGGATGAATCTGTATCAGAATGCTTTGTTCACACCTAAATGAGACACATTTGTATAGTAACTTAAAATTAATGCTGTATTCACATAAAAGGAATGATGATACAGTAATGCTACGTTCAAAACTAACAGAGCCATGACAGTTATATATATGGTTATGGTTATGGATATATGGATATATGGTTTTGGGTCGGTCGGTGTGTTGGAAATTTTTCGTTTATTAGTAATCAAAAATCCTAAACCTTAATATTTATGTAGTAATAGTGAATTCGTAGACTTTAGTCTTTTCCCCAGTTGATCTAATGAGACACCTGTGGTCTCTCCTGAGGCTGATGCCCATCTGACTATGTGACCCCACTGGCATGAGTGGAATTAATTACCTGTTCAAGTGTAAGTGCACTGAGCCTGAATGTCAGCATGTTATGTGCTCCAGGCCATTGTTCTAGTTCTATTTTAAGTCTCATGGCTGTATCTGGCATGCTGACAAAGAGCTAACAAAAGTTACCTAAAAACCAACTGCTGCGTTGAAGTCGTGCCTGTTCTCAACAGGTAGCAGTGTTCCACATAAGCAACTGTCTCCTGAAACAGTTCTGGATTCTGCTGTTTCTGATTGCATCAGAAATAAATTAGCCCTTTTTTTAGTCCTTTCCATTTCAGCGCCTAGAGTTTGGTTTTGAGCTAGCACTGCAGCAGTGTCATATGCATCAGGCCAAAAGGTATTACAGTAGACACTGCTGCCATTGGGCCAAATAGTGTCTGACACTGCTTAAAAATAAGTGCCTACCCTACTTTTGCATCTCTCACGGCTGTGAGTTTTGAATAAACATGGGCCTGTGTAAGCCTGTCCTGCCTTGTGACCAAATTGCTGACGACCCAAGATAGATACTGGTCTGAACTGGAGAGAGAAGGCTCTTCTTGGCTTTAACCCTTGGCACCAGCCCCCAGATATTGTTAAGAAAGGCATCTTGATAACAACATCTGCTGCTGCAGCTAAGCCAGTGTTACTGCAGAATGAGGATAAACTGGAGTCGCAAAGGAGCTAATGCAGCATCCATGCATTTAATGAACATACAAGGTGACAGGGAGAGGCCAAAAGGACCAGGCGCAGGTTTAAATTTGAATGCAATCTTCCTGTAAAAGCCAGATTGCAACTGGTGAAAAGGCACTCTTAAGTGGAGGCCGCAGATGAACTGAATTTTATAGTTACTCTACAGTATGCAGGACCTACTGCAAGACATTTTGCAGAAGGTTTCATGCTGCCAAGAAGCAACCTAGGGGAAGCAACCTCTCAAGGCTGTTTTCTGGTATGTCTTGGGCCAGCAGCAAATGTCCTAAAGCAGATCTCTTTCAGGGAGCCGGCTAACTGACCTGAAAGTGATTAGGCGGATACCTATGAAATGACGTTGATTGTTTCTTCGGAACCTCTAGAGCGTCACCCAAAAAGCCCAGGTGACTTAGGAATTTAGGACATATTTGTCTCTAAGTGATAGGCTTTATTACAGATGCCTCTCTGTGGCCACCATAACTGATAGATAAAGCTTTGAACAGATGTTTTTGCATTTCCGCCTAATTTGGATACATAACCAGCAGTAATTGTTATAGTTTTCTATTGCTTTTATGGGATAAAATATGTAATCATTTAATAAAACAGAGTGAGTTTTGTAAAATGGAAAAACCTATATTGGGTAGTCTGCAATTTTAAAAAATGAAATAATAAATATGATTTTGGCAATAAAAGTATACATAAGGCTAAGTAAAAATCTTTACAGCAAGAATTAGTTGTTAAAGGAAAGCTAATGGAACCGAGTCACAATAAAAATAGGGTCTGGCATTCCGCAGCAACATGTAATTTGTTGTTTCACAAGAAGTCTGCTTGCTTTGTAATGGTTTCACTACATTTCCAATAGCTAAATAGGCATCGTGCTTGCTAAGGGTGGAACTTGTCAGGCAAACTCTTGACAAAAGTCTCTTCCTGATGCTCTGGAACAGTCTATTAATATATTTCTATATCAATTCTATTTATGTATGTGTTAAATATGTTATGGTGTGTGAAATGCAGGCTAATCCAAATCGGATGGACCCAGTTGTCGTTATGTGTCTTAGGCTCGGAAGTGGATGTCATCAGTGGTAGGCTGTAATCCAATAAAATAATAACAGCTGGGACTGTAGTATCACCTTATTACATTATAGGTCACACATTTTTTCACTTTGACAGCATAAACACTGACTTACTGATGACTTCGGCACATTTTTGTACTAATCACTGTGGACAGTAAGAGCAGGAAAAAAGCTTATTTCATACATAATGTTAAAGCAACGTACAATTTAGGTTCAAATTTTCAAAGCCTTGTCTATGTCTGGGTCTGCAATTTTCCAAGCTGGCAAAATTTTTTACAAGCCTGGAAAGTTAGATGGAAGTTTCTGCAGAGATTCTTGTAACATTAAAAATAACTTGATGTCCACCCAAATTTTATTTTTGTAGTAAAGCACTGCTGTTTTCCATTTGGATTTGGTATGGAATGGATTTGGAATTGATCTGCTCCATTTAGACACTAACCCAAAAAAAATTATATGCAGTCCAGGCACAACATAATTTGTTAGGTGTTTTTACAACAAATGATGACAGAATGTTGTACAGTTAGAATAACAGCATGACAATTACAGGTTCAGTGATGTTGCTATGTAAATGTATCACGGATTGTTATTTGTGGTAGCATGGTGGCTTAGTGGTTAGCATGGTTGCTTCACGGCAAGAAGGACCTGGTTTAATTCTTGGGCAGAAGCCTTTCTGTGTGTTTTTTCATGTTTTCATGTTCTTCCCTTACTTGTGTAAGATTTGGACTGTCTAAAAACATTAGGTATACAAGTATGTAACTGCCAGGAAATTAGCCTCAATGCAGGCATAGCATTAAATGAATAGAACATTTATTAATAAATTGGTTATTATTAGCTGAATTACAATGTACACTTACATAAAAAACGTAAACATACACTAAAGTTTTCATATATCAATTTTACAGTTTGTTTTTTTTCAAAATCCTGTTCGTAGGGACATGTTCGAAAATGTTTGTCTAGTAAAAACCTAAACTGTTTGGCCCAAATTTTCTACAACGCTTTTAATAGCGGGTCACAGTTTGTATATTTGCCTGAAGCCTGCTGTGTTTTAAATATAGTCCGCACAAAAGAAATAGAAAGTGGTCATATAAGGAGTTATTTCTATTTGGAATCTGTGTAAAAGCACCCTGCAAATATAAAAAGTATTATTAAGAAATATTTCTATCTGTACAACCTTTTTTTTCCTGATTGAAACCAGTGACTAGTGTGACGCCCTGCCAAAAAATCTGGCTACCATCTATTATTTACTTTCTTCCAGAATTTTTGGAGCAAAAATATTGAATTAAAAAGGAATTTTGGGCGTAAATGTTATTTAAAATGTAACAAAGTGGCGGCGCTGTCCTGGGTTTAAATCCCGGATTGGGGTCTTTCTGTGTGAAGTTTGCATGTTCTCCCCATGTTTGCGTGGGTTTCCTCCGGGTACTCTGGTTTCTCCCCACAGTCCAAAAACATGTGCTTGGTTGATTGGTGACTCTAAATTGCCCATAGGAAAGAATGTGGAATAGGCTCCAGCAGACCCCCGTGACCCCGAGTTTGGGAATAAGCAGGTATAGAAGATAAATGAATGAATGAAACAAAATGTTATAGAGCTTAAAAAAACCCATATTTATTTATTTTGCTTTTTATGACATACAGCATAAGCATTATTCAGGTTTTCCTTAATTTCTGGATACATTTTAATCATTTTATACTTTTAATTTTGAGTGACAGCTAAAAAACAGGCTAGTACACCCTTGGGATACATTTTAAAGACACAACTTTTTACAAATTAACTGCAGACTTCAAATCATTACAGAGAGTTCAAATCTTTTAAAAAATGTCCGTCTAGGAATGTAGTCACCGTGAATGCTGTTTTTATACTAATCATGCCGAAGACACACTAGATCAAGTAACTAGACTCCCTAGTTACTTGATCTTGGACCTCAGTTTAACTTCTGGGTGATTGAAATAAAAACCTTCTACTTTTTAAAGTAATTGATTTTAATTTAGGTTCCTCTACTTCACCAGAGAAATTAATATTTTTTAAAGCGCTTGTGTGGGTTTTCTCTGGGTTCTCTGATTTCCTCCCACAGTCCCAAAACATAGGACTTTGTTGAACAGTGATTCTAAATTGCCCATAGGAATAAATGTGAGTGCGTGTGCTTGTGTGTGTGGCCCTGCTGTGGACTGCTGACCTGTCCAGGGTGTACCCCCCTCTGCCTTTCGCTCTATGCGCTCTGGGTTTGGGAATAAGGTGGTATAGAAGATAAATGAATGAATAAACTTCAAATGCGCCAGGTGCAAATATTATCTTAATCTTTATATTAATTCACTTCATGTTACTGTACAGAAAACAAATAACTAAATGAGCAGTATCTAAAACAGACAACAGTCTATGATTTATTGATTTTCCTGAAAAAGGGCTACAAACAATGGTACATTTAGAATATAATATCAGTCCAGTCAACCAGCTTTTAGTGGAGACTAATTTGACTGTGTTTCTATTTTTCAACCACTAGGGGGAGATGCTCTCCTTTCTCATTCAGGATCCAGTTTGTTCTTTAGGCATTGTAGGTGTCCACGTTTAGCTCTGTCACAGTGGCCTGTACCAGAGAGCTATAGGATATAAATACATAGAGAGGAAAGGAACGGTGCAGTGAAGTAGTGGTATATAATATATATATATATATATATGAATAAATTTATTTATTTTTAAATGTTTTCTTTATATATATGTATATGGGGCAGCGCGGTGGCATAGTGGTTAGCATGAACTCCTCACAACAAGAAGGTCCTGGGTTCAAATTCTGTGCTCGGGTTTTTCTGTGCGAAGTTTGCATGTTTTCCCCGCACTTGCGTAGGTTTCCTCCGGGGACTCCGGTTTCCTCTATACGGAGTGAGTGCGAGTGCGTGTTGTTGTGTGTGTGTGTGGCCCTGCAATTGATTGGCGACCTATCCAGGGTGTACCCCCTGCCTCTTGCTCTATGTGCGCAGAGGCCCCAGCAAAACCCCTGTGACCCCCTGTTCGGGAATAAACGGGTATAGAAAATAAATGAATTAAATAATGAATATATGTATATATATATATATACATTTAACTTGCATTGACGAGGGAAAATCTGTCTTAATACATCTATATCTGATTTATTTCCACATACGAATGAGGCCTGAAACTGATCTGAAAATATTGTAATCCATATGCCATATTTGCCATGTTAGAGTAAAAAATGAATTGGGTATTTGTTTTAATTGGATTTGTATTAATAAAGGGAAAATTGTTGTTGTGGTGAAGGTATTTGCAGGAGCACCTCTGTACCTATGACTGCCCTAAACACTATCATCTTGATGAAAGGGCTTTGAAGCCATCCTGACATGCAGTCAAATGCTAATTTGCCGAAAGACAAACACATGCACTCAACCAGAGGCCTATGAAACTACATGCAGTGTATTTTTATTAGACCACTGTATATTATCAGATTATAAATGTTTTTACCTAGATCCAGCTTAGCTTTAATCTTCTCAGCAGAGAATTTCTGCATATTATTTAGGCCAATATCCTAAAAGAACTAGGTTGCACTAGCTGGGTTGGGACGTTCTGCCCTTGCAAATTGTTTTCAGATTGCTTTCTAATGCTAAATCTTCCCTATAGAGCTTCATGCTGTTGTAAAACCTTTTTTTGCTCTTTGCTAGCAGATGGTCTACCCTTGAGGTTAATAACCAGACCAGTCGATTGTTACAAATGGTTTTGTTTTACATTACAGAATTGAACAGATCTGTTGTTTAAATGAAGCTTCTATGCATCTTTTGAATATTTTAAATGGCTCTGTGTGTGTCTGGTTAAACTACTGAAAGGTGGTTTCTCTTTTTTCTCTATTTTCTCCCCTTTATGTTATAAAATGTTAGAAGTTGCATATAAAAGGTAGAATGTGCCAAATTTCTTGCATTATTCTGTGATCAGTAACTGGAATAGAAGTGAACATTGAATGATCAGTGAAGCAGGTCAGGATGTGTTAGACTGCTCTGTTGTTTATCTTGTGGAAAATACAAGGCCCACAGTTATTTAGGACAGTCACATAATTGCAAATCTGTAGAAATCTGTTAGCTGGGCTTTACTCAGAAAACTCAAAGACATATAAATACTTTATTGGTTGATGTAGCAGTTAGTCTATATTGGAGATGTTTGGGTTATACTGTAGTTAAAGTGGGATTTTATTTGTAAGAATATTTGTACTTGTTTGCTATCGTTATACCCTCAGCTGCAGGTTCTATTGTTTTAATTTGGAGCTTGTTATGGTTTTGCTTTTATGGCTCAACATGATATTTATCTGATAGACATTTTCGAAGTTGCATCTATTTGGAATTTACTGTATGTCACTGACTGAGAGTTAGGGAATAACGAATAAGATATAGAAGTTTAATGAATAAATGTATGAATAAATAAATGACTATACTGTATATAGCTGTACCGTACTAGAGAAAAATGTGATATGCATGCTAAATAATGCAATATTGGACACACTATAGAATATTTTTTACAAATGTTTCAAAAATAAAAATCACAATGAAAAAACATGTTTCAATTACATTAACGTGTTTGCATGTTTTTGTCATCCAAGCTTAGCTAAAAAGCTGTACAGTAAAGATTTGTAGTGTTTCCCCATTCCGAGATTTACATTTTCTTAATAGATCTTATTCTTTGTAGAGGACATTTTTTAAGGTACTTTATTGTTTTAGCACTAAATCGTCTGCAGCAGCTGCAGGTGCCTCTGGGTGGCTTATTTTGGCTAAATTAGATCTCTATGAAAGCTTCACTGCTTGTTGATTTCTTGCGTCAATGCACATGCAAGCATATCCCAGCTAACATCCCTGTGCCAGATATTTTACTATTCATATCAACCTAAAATTTTGATCATAAATTATTTTAATTATTAAAACAATAATTTATTGTAGACCACTGCAATATGCATTCTTAATTATTTCTATTTTGCAGCCTTATGTGTATGCTTCTTTAAGATAGAAATGTGATCACTCATCACAGCTGAATAAATAGTGTGGCAACCAGAAAACAAGAAAACATTTTGTGTTCCACCGTGTCACTGAAGCGCAGGTTCTGAATGTAAATGCCTTTAATTGTCACATATACTTTTTTATAGCACAGTGAGATTATTTCTTAACATATCCTGTATTGAAGCACCTTTGAAGCAGGAGGGTTTAAGGGCATAAGGACCATACTTTGGCATACACGGCAGTGGTGATGCTTGAACCCAGGTGTTCCTAGTCTTTCAATCAACAACTCGGCACCTTAACCATTTGAGCCAGCACTGCTTATGACTGACGGCGCACTATCAATTATACTGAACACCATCAATTATAACTGAATGCTGTCACATTATGCCCTGATTCCACAGAGGGTTAAATAGGGTTTCAACAGCAGTTGTCTTCAATTTTTTAGACTATGCCACAGTTCACTGTGTCACCAAGAACATTTGTGTGTGTAAGCTGTCAGATAAAAGAGTGAATTGAGAAATTGTCTGAATTCTCTCTGCCCCACTAGCCCACTATGCATCAGCTTGCCCCTCCTTTTTCATCTCTCTCTCTGTCTTTTTCTGCCTCTGTATTTTTCTGCCTGTGCCGTGTTTGTGGTCAGTGGCAGAAGAGTGGCAATTCTTCCTCTATCTCTCAGTTAAGAGTAAAGCACGGCAGAGGCTGGTCCCTGCATTCCTCACTGAAGCGGATCGTCCCACCCAGCCCAGTCTTGCCTTGCCTTCGATCCATCTTCTCCTCCCCCTTCTTTCCATCATTAGCTCTCCCAGCGCTGGGCTCTCCACAGGCAGCATGGCTGCTCCGGAGCTCTCCGCTCAGCCACTCTCACTGCGAGTCCACTAAGCGCACCAAGGCTGGCATGCTGAGCTCAGAGATGAGGGCACGTGGCAGGATCAGTCAGCGGGCAGCGTGTGAGGAAGCACACGCAGGGTCCTGTTCAATCACTGACCGATCGAAGTAAACCGGACACGGAGAGCATGTCTCCCAGCATCAAGAACTTGGATTGTGTTTCGCCAATGTTGTGTCACTGCAAAGTAGCATGCACCAACAGCACCATCTCCCTCATGTTCGGATGCAAGGTAGGGAGGAAAAAGCTTTTCATCTTTTTTAAATTTAATCTAAAGTTCAGCATCATCACTGTTAATCCTTTTTTGTCAATTTTCTTGCTAGGTTTTGACTTGTTAATTATTCTGTCATATTTAAGATTACAGATCTTCCTACATCACAGCTTCTAATAAGCTTTTAATATTTTAGTACGATGATAAAACTGCCTCCATGTTTCCAGCTTCCTTATGATGAAATGAAAGGCATCAGATAATTTCTGACAGATGTGACAGAGCATAGCATTGTTCTCTTTCTGTCAGCTCTGCTCAAGGCATTTTGCAACCCTTGACGCCCAGAGTAAATATTCATGTTTTTATTTCAGTCTTGCCTTCAACTATTGCTCTAACAGAAGTCATGCATGTTAGTGAAAAAAGTCCTGTTGAGTGTTGTGGATTAAGTCATGCTAGTCAGAAGTCATTTGCAGAAATGTCCTATGATAAAACTTGAGGACTTATACAGTACTATTATCTGTTTCTGCTTTGTTATAGCTTCCTTAAAAAAGTAGTTACTTTTTACTTTACCGCCTTGTCCTCTGGATATACCTGCCTGTGTCTAAATTATTTCTATGAAGTAGTCTTCTTGCTTAATATAATCTTGCTCTGACATTCCATTCTTCTTTTTGTCTGTCTCAATGAAGATATGCAGACATTACTACAGATCCAATTATACATGCTCCGGCGGAAGCAGGAAAGAACTAAAGAAATTACAGCTAGAGAGCTAAAAGCTTTTGTTTTATTAATCTGCAGTAAAGTGACATTTGCTTCATCTTGAATGTTTGCTTCATCTTAAATAAGATGCATAATATGATCAGCCATTTAAAAAAAAAAAATTTATACAAATATTTAGCTATCCAATTTTACATAATATGCTAAATAAAATTGTATTATACTAAGATCTTGAAAATTTTGGTTAAGATCTTGGTTAAATTAGTGCTTGAGGTGTTGGGTTGCTAATTGGATGATCGAGAAGCACCCAGACGTTGCTACTGCTGGGCCCCTGAGCAATCTTCTCAAACCCCAATTGCTCAGTTGAATAAAGAGAAACATGTATGTTAGTTCTGGATAAGGTCTTCTGCAAAATGCTGTAAAAGTATCAGTAATAAATGCAGGTTCCGAAAGCAATTTTTGGCAGCACTCTAAATTAATAAAATGATCTATGAAAGATGCAATTAGGACTAGCATAGACTAGCCCAAGGCTGGTCTGAAAATAATTTTAATCATAAATACATGTTAGGCAAAATATAATTTTTTAATATGCTATGTTAAAATTGGTGCTGATATTATGCCCTAATTATTTGTTTGCCTCTTAGTTATTGACTGCATCTTATCAAATCTAAACACACTCCAGCTGTGAGTAGATAAACATAAATAAATTTCATTTCATTTCATCTTCTTTACCCGCTTATTCCCGAATCCGGGGGACACGGGGGTCTGCTGGAGCCTATCCCAGCGCACATAGGGCGGAAGGCAGGGGGT
>JAOTQW010000014.1:10593341-10612976 GCA_026260075.1 Sisor rabdophorus
GAACCCAGGACCTTCTTGTTGTGAGGCGACGTTGCTAACCACTGCGCCACCGCGCCGCCCTCTGTTACAGCCTCCAGATCAAAATTTGCCTTTTGAAAGTTGAACTGTGCAAATCCAATGACCAATTGGATGTATGACACACTCTATGTCTGTCTCAACTCTGAAGCTATCAATATAGAAAGAAAACTTTAATGTTTAACGTAAGTCTTTATTTCTGCATTCGCACAAGCACTGAGACACAAAAGGAGAAAAAGAACCTTGACTTTTGAAGAATTGTCCTCCTCCTCTTTCTTATCCTCAAAATCAAATGCCACCGTCATCCGCTGCTGCCTCTGTTCCTCCCAGAGAGCGGGGTTGAAGCTGTCGCTGTCTGACTGGTAATCTGCTGACATAGAATGTGTAAATATATTTTTCACACAAAAAGACAAAATCAGGATTCACAAAAATATTTGACGTGTCACTTAAAAAACAGTTAAACTTTTCTTTACCCTCATCATGTCGTGGTTGCTGAGGAAACATGTAGTTCGTAAGCACCCTCTGTTTGGTCTCAGGATGAGCCTCTGTTTGCAGGGGGATAAGGGCTTTGGACTGCACAGGGTCAATAGATAAAGTAAGAAAATTGATACTTTTATGGGCACCTGGTACAAGCTAAAGCTCTTGTTTAAATTTTATTTTAGCATCCACACTTTAGCTTTTACCAAATCTGACTGTACAATTGAAGCTGATCATTTAAACAGTTAAAAAGAGAAGTGAACACTTTATCTCCTTGTGTGAGTGTATTTACATGGCAAATGGATAAACATTGAAAAAATTGCCTGTTGTCCGAAATCAATCCTGGGTATGAGGATTGTCATACCATTAAACACCTCATGTCACATTTGCCACACAATTAAAGCAGATAATAAACCAAAACAATCACCTGATTGTCAGATAGCCAGAGTGCAGCCAAATCTTTCAGTTTAGTGAAAGTGTAGGGAAGATTCTTCAACCTGGCAAAATGAAGATTTGGAAGTTACACTGGTACATATATACATACATTCATCCATCTAAAGACATTCAAAGCTTCTAACTTTGTAGAAACAGAAGGCACAAATATATGGTTGTGCTGGGAATGTGTCAGCAAATATATCACCTTTTAAAACGCTAACATAGCTTTATAAAGCATAAAATCTCCCAAATATTTACCAGAGATCCTTATACAACTTCTGGGTCAGCTGATTAACAACCATTTGTCTAGTTTAAGTGTAGTACAATCAGAGTGCCCTGCACAAAGACAGCTCATCGCAAATTTCTAACTTAATAATATTAAGCAGCAAAGAGAATTATCATTGTTAAATTATATGCAGGGCTGTAATAGTCTACACTTAACACTAAACCCTAGTCTAGTCTAATTCTAAACTCTAGTCTAAACTAATAGTCTAAACACTAAACTCCAATGCTATTAAATCTGATTTTGGCTCAAAAACATTTTGAGCAGAAACCAGTACTGATAACAATCTAAATACACATCCCACACATGTACCTAAAATCTATTTGAAGGTTTAAGAAGGATATATATATCTTATTAGTTAATTGTGAGGCACAGTCCACGCAGATATACAGTAGGCCAAGAGCTTCAGTGACTGTTTAAATCAAAACTTTAAATAAATAAAAAGACTTTACATAGCTTGGCTGTTGGTACTAGTAATTTTTAGTCTCTTTGCCTGTATTCACACGGGCAGATCATGATGCCCAATTTCCGATTGTGTGACTATATCTATATAATATATTACTATATAAATGACTCCTTTTACACTACACATGGCAAAATAAATGGACTGTTAAAGCTGTCTCTTGGTCCTAAACATTTGTTAGAATGAACAAAATTAAGAAATATCAAAAAAACAGCCATTAAATATCACTGTTGGTGTCCACCTAATTCGGTGAATTGTATTGACCAGTGAAAATCCGATCGGTCTGCTTACACAGCAGAAGCTAATGCACATATCCTTTTTATATTCCAATTTTTTCCATTTACATATAAAAACAGTCTGAAAATATCGTAATCAATGCGTATTTTTCCTGCTGTCATCAGTCATATCCGATCTGTGTCATATTGTCATATTCGATCTGTGTCAAAAAATCTGAATTGGTTTACTTGTACATGCAGCCATCTTTCACAACATGCACATCTTTGGCACACCAGAGTTTTTGGAGTTTACTCAGACAAAAAAATATAATCACTGAGACACACCCCCGTTGTTGGAACTATCCTAAATATGACAGAGATGAAAGGAAATTGGCCATGCAGACTAGATAATTTAAGACTGTGATTCTTTATTAGTCTGTGCCCATCATCGCTTTACATTCTTTTGTTGTTGGCTGACTGAAGTGGAACTTGATGCTCCTACATTAGAAGCACATTTACCTGATGGTTGGGTGTGCTGCATTGTAAGATACTACTTCGTATGATCTTAAGAGTTTAATATATGCCTATCTGTATTTTCTCGGACAAATCAGACCAGTCTGTACATTATCCTCTAATCTGTCTTCATTTCATCACAGAGTTATTTCAAGCTCACACTGACCAAACTGCCACCAATGTCAAAGAGTCATGGCTTTTTTTACATTGTGCTGCTGTCACATAATAATATAATTGTATAATCGTACAAAGTCTGTATTTCCGTTAAAGTGACCAGTACCTTGACCAGTACCGTACAGAGACATACAAAACGTCTGTAAAACTGTTGTTTTACCTGTTGTCACTAAGATTAAGAACACGCAGCTTTGTCATCTGCCCGATCTCATCAGGCAGAAATTCCAACTTATTGGAGCGCAAGGACATAACTGTGATATTCTTACAGTTTCCAATCTGCAACAAAAGAGGAATAGAATATCTCTTAAATTGTGCCATTTTGTGAAAGTGGTCTTCCTCATCTCAGCATCTTTACCTTTTTGCTTTTTCTGCACCTCATGTGTCTCTTTTTAAATTTAAAATAACAATTTGCAATCTGTCAATACCACCAGGATAGAAAGGTTAGTGAAAAATGGTTTAAGTACAAACAGAGAGAGAGAGAGAGAACCGAGGGATGAATCCACAGCTACCAGGCTTGTATTAAATAGTATACAGAAAGAACCTTCTGGAAAGGCTTTGATGGAAGAATTGGCATGGAATGGTGAACTTTTGGGGAACAGCCAGAAAAGCACAGGATCATTTCACTCACACACACACGCACGCACGCACACACACACACACATACACACACACACACACACATTCACCTGCTTTACTATGCCTCAGTGTGTGCACATTATAAGACAACATACAGATGGAAAAGCTTTTTTAATAAAGAACCACTTTGTAAAAGGTTATTTAAAGACCTCTCAAAAGTGCTTCATCGTGACATTGCGTGACTTAATTCTTAAGTGAGAAAGTAGGAAAGTTAATGAGGTGGTGTAAATTCTTTTCATTCCGACTTAGCAATTACAGTTTTATTCAAGGCTACAATGACAGTCTTCAGTGAGAATCACGCAAACTCTTTTTCATACCTTTACTTTTACTAACTTCCTTTTAGATTTTAGAACAAATAAATTGAAATAAAATGATTACACAATAATGATATATGCCACATAAATGATAAATTTATAATCTACAAGCAAGCAACTAGCAATTTAGGGCCCGGTAAAGGAATATGAGTTTGCACCTCCTACTAAACTCATTGAATTGTCCTAACTTTCCCACTGTACATTTTCATTTATGGAATTTAGCAGACGACCTTGTCCACAGCAACTTACATTTATCTTATTAGGATTTAAGGGCCTTGCTTAGGGGCCCAACAATAGTAACCTGGTTGTACTTGGGTCAAACCCACAAGCCTCCAGTTAGCAGAGGCTTAACCACTAGGCTACCACTTCCCCTGATGTTTCACATCCTTTAAAAACTGACAAAGTAGCAATTTTAACCAGGGAAAAATCTGTTACTTACCTCTCTGGGCAACTCTGACAGGAAGTTTTCATCGGCTGCAAAGGTCCGGAGATTTTGCAAGTAGCCAATGGTTGGGGGCAAAGACTCCAGTTCATTGCAGCTACAATCAAACTCTTCTAATAGCAGTAAACTACAAAAACAAGCCGGAGCAACCTGCTGTGGTGATTACACTTCAATTCTACCCCACTGCAGTACAATACTAATAGGAATCTCTAATAAGACTATACATGCACTTTATTTTCACACATACAATATCACATTATAATCACATTTGTTTTTACCATATTAAAGGTTTCTATAAAACATTTGCTTAGGTGAATGTTACTTTAATTTTACCTACATACAGAAAGTCACTGGGTTCTTATTTCTTCTTTTCTCTTTTGGTTTTTAATATATAAGTAATAACATGATCACACACTATTTAACAGCTCAAGTTATTTGGAGTAAAAAACATTACAAAGTTTGTAGTTCTGTAAAATTCTGTGATTAAAAAGTCAATATTCTCCAATGAAGCATATAATCATTGTTGATGTTTTTTTAAAAAGATGTTTTTAGGGTCCAAAGGCCTGGATATTTTTCCAAAAATGTCATAAGGTGTAGAGCATCCATAAAAAAACCTTTTGTTGCAGATTTAATTCGGGCCATAAGACACACTGGTTAAATGATGGCTTTGAGAATGAAATGGTCAGTCACCTTTAATACTTTCTAGGACGTTTCTTGAAGGCCTTGTCAGTTTTAGACACAAACAAAACTTTAAATGTGACTTTGATGTAACTTTTCAGTAACACTTACACATCTGAAATATAAGTTAGCTTGAAAAGACAAGGTTCACAAAGTTCTTGTGATCCTGAAACTTTAATTAATGTAGACCTCCTTGTACTTTTCTTTTTTGACAATGTGGGTGATATTCAGAGGTTGGAAGCTAAAATGTGCTCAAGCTGTAATCCAGAAATGGATTATTCATTCATTCATTCATTTATCTATACACGCTTTTTCTCTAACTTGTGGTTTTCCCTAACTCGGGGTCACACACTCCCAGCATACATTAGGGTAAAAGACCCTGGACAGGTCATAAGTTCATGAAAGGGCCATACATGGACAGACAACCACAGACACTTACACTCAGCCTCATGGGTTCATAGAAACATTATCAACCTAATGTAATTTTTTTCGACACTGGTAGGGAAACAGGGTACATAGTAAACCTATGTAAATGTGGGAAGAACATTTAAATTTTGCAAAGAAAGACCCCTTGCCTGGGAATCGAACCCAGGAACCCCGACTGTGAGGAGGCCGGGCTGAAACACTACATCACTGCGCCACCACAATTGGATTATTTTTTACACAACACACAAATATTCTATTTATCGCTGACTTTAGAGCGAAAGCACTTAAAACTTTTTTAAAACAGATTAAGATAAATGCATTTAACACATTTTTGTAATCTTAATATAAAATTGAACAAAATGTATTCATTTATCTTCTATACCCGCTTATTCCCTAACTTAGGTTCACAGGGATCTGCTGAAGCCTATCCCAGTGCACACAGGGCAAGAGGCAGGGGTAGACCCTGGACAGGTCGCCAGTCCATAGTAGGGCCACACATACACAGACAACCACACATATTCACACTCAATCTTATGGGAAATTCATCATCAATCAATCTAGACTGTGAGAGGAAATCAGAGTACCTGGAGTAAACCCACACAAACGCAGGGAAAACATGCAAACCCTGCTTGCCTGGGAAATGAACTGAGACTGTGGGGCGACTGTGCTAACTGCTACTCTACTGTGCCGCTTAAACAAAATTCATTTGTTTTTTTGATGGTGGTGCACCAAATAGGTTGTGACTTGTGAACCAAGTTAAATAATGAATATAGGGGCTACATGCTATTGAAGATAAATGTACTATGCAATAGCATGCTAAATAATGCAATGTCTGATATGCATTTTGGGGTGACTGCAAAGACTTGTAGGTCTTTGCCACTTAGGAATTACATTTTCTACATAGCTCTTCAATCTGCATCTGGTCATCTTTATTAAAATAATAACACTGATATATTTTTGGGGTATTTCTTTGTTTTGGCACTAAATCATCGGCAGCAGCTGTGGGTGCCTCGGACCTATTGAGATTACTTCATGAAAAGCGCTTAAATTTGTTGATGTTTTTACGTCCAAGAATGTGCAAGCTTATTCCAACTCTGAAAGATCTATGTGTCAGATATTTTACAATCTGCATCAACCTAAAACTTTGACCATATATTATTATAGTGTTAAATAAATCCTTTATCACAAATCATTGCGATATGCATAGCGCGATATGGTAAATACAGATTTTTACATCATTTTTGCTTAGTTTCATTTAATTTTCTTATTTATCAATCTGGAACCTACCAGCATGAACCAGGGTGCCAGAGTTTAGAATAGCACTTTTGAACCAAAGCAGTAAGCAGCAAAACCTAATAGTACTGATTTCCATCAGGAGCAGGCAGAAATCAGATCGAAAGCAAGCACAAATGAAATTCACTTACTTTCAGGCATAAATTATGAATGATGAATGTTAATTAACTGTGCAATTGGTGAACTCTTTCCTTTTTTTTCATTATCACAATTTTACTATGAGGTTAAAACTCCGAATATAGCCTCATCATAACCAAATTCACTCATTTGGAAATTTTTCACCATTCTCCTCTATTAGTATAGCAAAACAAGAGCACATCAGTTACAATTATTTACTTACTATCTTTGTGAACTTCGTAAATATTTTTCACTTTTTAATATTTTATCACATAATAATGTATTCATAAGTCATATTCTAACAAAGTAACTACATTTATATGTGCATCCATTCCTACTTTGTTTCATTTTCTTTAACATGTAAGCTTTTCCACACAACATATATGTGTGACACCTACTCATACAAGGATTCCCAAAACTTTTGTTTAATCTAGTGATTTTTATCTATGTGGTCTTTTCAAACAAACTTAAAGTACTGAATCTTGTTTACTTAATTATACCCTAATCCGCCACAGTGTTTACTGAGCCAAATGCTTTGCATTCCTAAATAAATTTTCTCAAAAAGAAAATAAAGACATAAATATACAGCAAGATACTGCATTTTGGACTCTGTTTATGGAATACTTAGTTACTACGTAGTTAACCAAAAATTCCATTTGCTAACAGCTGCAAATAGACAAGGGTTTTTTTCCTATTATGGGTCAATGTATATCTATCAGGATAAACAGAGTCATTAGCATGTCATTTGTACAACAGTCCACCCCAGCTGGCCTTCCATATGCAAGGCTATCACTGGGGCATTTCTAGCTGAACTTACAGGAGATGCAAACGTGTGCCCTTGCCTAAATAAACATGCTGTGGCGGACGTGTGGCGAATACGGCACATCGCTGGTCTACTTACCCTAATTTGGCGCGAGGACTGAGATGGCCATTTTAGATGCATGTTTGATAAACACAGCACACATAACCGACCAATGACAAACCAAGAAGGAAAAGTGCATGGAGAGCATTATGCCAGGAATGAAGACAGTTATGATGAATGGGGACGGCTGACCTGCCATGACGTGAGCTCGTAAGGAAACTAAATCAAGCCGTTTTTAGGTGATAAAAATTTGAAGGATTTTTTCGCAATACATTTATTCATTACAAGAATACATAATATAAACATAGCTCGGATGCAAAGTTTGGATGCATTGCAAATGATTTCTTAAAAGCCTGTACTAATGGAACAAAGAATTAACTAAAGTGCTATATTAAAAGATGAGAGACGGTCGTGCTGTAGAAAGTGTTGCATAATAGACTATTAATCAAATTAATAATAAATTTAAAAAATTAACAACAAAACTTCTGTTTAGTTTAAATTTACTTCTGAATTTATATTTAATGATAGCTCATATCTAGACAAAAAAAAAATCAGTGTTTTCCCACAGCAGCTTTAATAGGTTTATGATCCGACAGGTGACAAATGATCAGCACAGCCGCTATGTTAAACATTTTTACTCCCTGAATCTTTTTCAATGTATGTCTACACTTATTAGGAAAGGGTGATGAATGTTTTGATAAACATAAACAATCATAATAAAGCGAATCTATTTTTAATGGGCATGACCTAAAAAAAAACAGCAGCTGTGGGATGTGCAGGATTTGGAAACTGAGAAGTGTTTAAATTTGTATATGGTCACTTCCTGCCTCGATCTGTCACTTCATTGCCGGTAATAAGTGTATGCAGCTACTCACCTTCCGATGGTATTAGGCAGTGAGGTGAGCTGGTTGTCATCAACTTTTAAGGTTGTCAACTTTTTCAACATTCCTAAGAAAGCATAACAAGCACATATACCTGAGCAGATGCATTTTATGTTACTAGTGCAGTCTTAAGGCAAATCCAGGGCGATTCACACACGTATGACTATTTGCAAAATATACAGTCACGATAAATCCCCTCTACCTGCTTATTCCCTAATAAAGGATATGCTGGAGCCTATCCCAGCTCTCTGAAAGGATGAAAGGAGGGGGGAGTGTACACCCTGGACGGGTTGCCAGTCTATCACAGGGCCATACACACACACTCACAGTTATCCCTATGGGCTATTTCAAATCACAATCATATATATATATATAAATCAGTGGTTAAAGCTATTAAGATGTTGCTATGTTCATGTATCAGCGACATTCAAATTAATCTAATTTTGAGTATTTCTACGACTGAATTATTTTTAAGAGACATTAGTCTAATCTAAAAACTAATTAATTTTTTTAAATATAACCTTACTTTCTGGTCTCTGATGTCACCCACTCGTGAGAGTGCTTTTTAATTGAACAGCTTGAATACATGCTTAAGAGCAAATGTCATAAAAGGATGTAGCATACAGTTATTGACACAGCGTTATGTTCCCTCTGGGATCATTGGTTAACTGTGTAACATGGAGACATTTTATTACAATTTTAAGACCATGTCGGTCTTTGATGTATTTTATTAAAATTATAGACCTGCTATGATAGGTCATCAATCCTCCTGTTAAAAATATAAATTTTTATTTGTCCAGATGTTGTAATGGTGTTCAAGCAAGTTTTTTTTTTACTCTTTTAACAATTCATGTACTTTCACTATTAGTCTTGGTTTGGTCAACAAGTACCCAATGATCTCCTGGTGTCAAAAATCTACCCAAAATAGAATTAGAGTCTACAATTTTGCGATATTAAGTAGATTGAACTCTCTCTAACTTAATATTTAAACAAAACAGATTATTTTTGACAGAATTCAGTAGATATTTTAAAATTCAAACCTTGCGTCAAACTGAACAATCGTATAGCAATTTTTTTTCTTCCTCTTCTAGTCTTTTATTTATGTGAGTTTTACTGGGCTCATGACATTACAATAAACTAAACGAGTCTCCTGCATTAATAAAGTAAATTCTCTACTATTTGAGCTTAAAGTCAAAGCATTAAACATTATATTAAAGTCAAGCATTAAACATAATATTAGATTAAATGTATGGATATTAACAAAAATGTAAAAGAATGAACACATTGTGTAGCAGGCAACATGGTGGATAGCAGTGGTTAGCAGTTTGCCTCACAGCAAGAAGGTTTATATTATGTTGATTGGTGATTCTAAATTTTCCATAGGTGTGAGTGCGAGTGTGTGTGTGGTTGTTCATCTGCGTGGGGCCCTGTGATGGACTGGCAACCTGTCTAGGGTGTACCCCTGCCTCTCACCCTATGTGCTCTGGGACAGGCTCCTGCAGACCTCCGTGACCCTGAGTTCAAGAATAAGCAGGTATAGAAGATGAATAGGGTGAAGGCCAGGGAAGCCAGATTAAGGTGGTTTGGACATGTACAGAGGAAGGAGAGTGAATACATTGGTAGCAATGGAGCTACCAAAGGAGAAGACCAAAGACATGAAGGTAGTGGGGGTGAGCGAGAAGGATATAGAGAAAAGGGCTAGTTGGAGACAGGTGATTCACTGTGGCGACCCCTAAATGGGAGCAGCCGAAAGGAGAAGAAGAAGAAGATGAATGAATGAACGAATGAATGAATAAACATCGTATAGCTGTTTAATATAAAACCTATATGTAAATGAGTGCATTTACATATCAAATTTTAATTTAACCCATGATTCCAGTCAAAACAATGTTTTACTCTAAAACAAAAAATAGATTTATTATTTTAAAATGTCTTAATTGTAATACCACCTTAAGTTGTCTTAACAATTATACTCAACCATGCAAACCCTAATGGCAAAACACCCAACGATTATTTATTTTCCTATAATGTTTTCTTTTGTGTCTTTAAAGTGTGTGTGATTTTTTAGTTTGGTTTAAAAAATAGCACTGTCCTTACCTATCGTTTCAGGCAACTGCTGCAGCATGTTAGATGACAGCAACAGGTCCTCGAGAGACTCACATCCAGAGATGTCTGCATCAAGACTCTCAATCCTGTTCTTGGCCAGGTCAAGATAGCGCAATTGCCTCAGCTTCCCTATAGACTGTAGCAAAAGTCAAGAATAGCAGATGTAATTTGAACTCACTGCTCCATGGTTGTATCACAAAATCTAATACTACATTAAAATCAAAAGTGATGAGATTCTGGAAAAGTGAAGAGATTGTGAAATTCTGGAAAAGTGAAGCGGTTTGCACCAGGCTTGCAATGATAGTTGGTGTCACTGGTGTTAAGCTGCAACACCGGTTATGTGACTTGCCCATTGCAGCACGGCCCCCGCTGTCGTTTTTATTCCATTTATTGAAAATAAGTAAAAACTAATTTTCTTTATCTCATAATAAATGAAATTTTAATCCTGCTGCTCTCCTGTGATATGATGGCACTAGTGTGCTGCATTGCATGCCTCTTTTTTTAATTTAAATTTTAATTTGATTTATTTATTATTTTTTAAATACACCATATCACCATAGGAACCACATATAGATCTTATGGTTAGGTTAAGTGTATAAATATAGTGTTTAAATATTTCAAGACATTTACATTTTTTTAACCAATTAAAATGTAAGCAATTACTAGAAATCAATCACTAGTATCCCACAGTGGGATATTGATCAAATAATCTGGCAACATATTATTTTCTTTACAAAGCTGGCATAGCATAATAGTTACTACAAATGCACATGTTCTATTTAACATTAATAAACAATGATTTTGGCCATTATAAAATAAAACCCAAATTCAGTTGACAATATAAAATATTTTATTTTACAATAGAACATAGATAATGTTCATTTCGAATTGTCTTCTTGTTTCCGGTCTCAACATAAGTAGGATTGTACAGGTTTACCACAATGTAGCATCTCGTTTCTTTTTAAAACAGCTTGTTTCTATAAGGTTATGAGTTTCTGGGTTTCAGCTGCCGATGAGTTTGTATTTTTAGTTTAATAATGCACACACAGGCCAACTTAGCACTTGGATTCTCCTACTAGGAAGCCATGCAGTTGTAATAGTTGCAGTATGTGGTATTGCATTATCTTGCTAAAATACATAAGGTCATCTCTGAAATAGATGTCGTCTGGAGGGGTGCATATGTATATAAAACCTTTCTATACCTTTTAGAATTCAGAGTCCCTTCCAAATCATGTAAGCTGCCCATATTGTATGCACTTATTTACCCCTATACCAGCAGAAATGCTGACATTTGAACTGAAAGCTGATTACACGCTGGAAAGTCTCTTTCCTCTTTAGACTGAATGACACAGCATCTGTGATTTCCAACAGGGATGTACATTTTTGACTTGTCTGACCATATAACGCTTTTTCAATTTTAAATGACCTAATGATTACTTAGTTGAAACATATTGTACCCTGCTAAGTCCTTATTGTTTTTTCATCCTTTTTTTGACCTGTGTCAATTTTTTTGGATACCTGTAGCAGGCATCAGAAATGAGCTTATTTAGTGAGAAAGTTCCCAGTTTAAACCTTTGTTATCTATTTTTTTATTGCAAATAAAATATAGGACAGTGTGATTTTATGGCTTGTGTGATTTTCGAGATTTCATCTTATTCAAATTGTAACATTGCAGTTTAAACATACCAAGTATTCAGCTAACTCGAACAGATGAATTGCTTAAATAGTATTTTGAAGACCAAAGTTTTTTGTGAATTTTTTCAGGTGAATATGTTGTGTGTGATTGTGAATTATGTGCTGGATGTGTCTGTGTAGTTTGGGACCACTGGGCTCTGTGTAACCCTGCTGTTTCTGACTAATATAATGTTTGAATGTAAGTACACTGAAAGTACACTGTGATATTTCATTTTGAGTGTATGACTGTGCCTAAGAGTTGTGTGACTGTAATGTGAATTGTTCTCACCCCTGGTATTGTCTGTAATGAATTGTTGTCCAGCCACAGCTCTTTTAGGTTATGAATCTGCTCCAGAACTTCTGGCTATAATACAAAGAGTTCAATTACACTGTAGATTTTATAATAATAATAATACAAAGAAAAAGGTACATCAACCAAAAGCATAGCTTTCTAATCATTGATTATAATTTTTATTCAGAGCATTGCCAGTTGGAATATGTTGCTTGGGTAGAGTAACGTGCACTTGGCTGTGATGCCAGGGAAAAGGAGGGACAATGATGGGCATTCATTTCCAGATAAAGCTGTGTGGTGTGTGCTTGCTCTTCAAGCTTGCTGAGCCACATGGCAGCAGGAAAGAACACAGCCTTTACTCCACAAGGAAACTCTTATGCCAAATAAAAATACTTTCAAGGACTGGCATTGGAGTGAAACCCTAAATAATGTAAACAGCAAATACAAAATTAACATTCAATGTATAACAATTTTATTTTAACATACTGCTATAGATAGATTACGATCTAGATCTTGATTTAGATATAGACAACCAGTACATTTAGTGCCTAGTTTATGCCTCTTTGAAAATAAATAAATGAATGTTTTGTTTGACTGTGACATTTTAATTCAATAGAATTCAAAAGCAAGTGTTCTGTCTGTATATAAATATTAAGAATTATATATAGACACCACTTATCAAATCCAAATTTAAACCTCTGGTTACAAGAAACCAACAGATCAAATAACTTGATCATTTTGTTGCTCATTTTATCCTGGAGTGTTGAGATTTTTATCTGCTGTAACTCCCTTGCTTCAATCTATTGAGACTGGAAATCGTGAAACTGAAGTAATCAGACTATATGTGTCTAGTGGTCCCAATCCAGATGCTTTGAGAGTTTTATTTCACAGCCGACAAACTCTATCTAATAAAAGCCAAAACGCATCTTTCATTTGCCTCAAATACAATGCAATCAGGTTCATTCATATACTCAAGATACTCACAAGGGAAGCCATTATTAATTTAGCAACGATGGTTACTAAATGATGACTACTGTAGTATAAGGCTGGTGCAGGTGCAGATTTGCTCTGTATCATTTTGTTTTGGCCATTGTTATTTTTCTAGTCTTTTCTTTGTTATGCTGTACAAGATTACTGTCCACCTCACCTCTTTACTACGGGGCCGTCAGAATTAAGAAACTTTCTGCAGTGTAAACCTTCAGACCAGGCGGTATCTGCTCTGATCCCAGTAGGCCCTTTTACTGTAACACACAGCTAGAGCCTATCAATGTCTTATTATAATTTTGGTCTCAGAATGTGTGAAGATTATCAAATGGAAAAGTAACAACAAATGAAGGGATAATGTTATAGACAGAAATAACCGAAAGTTTAGAACATATCATTGATTCATTCATCTTCTATACCCGCTTATTCCCAAACTTTCCGGGGTCACGGGGGTCTGCTGGAGCCCATCCCAGCGCACATGGGGCAAGAGGCAGGGGGGTACACCCTCGACAGATCGCCAGTCCATCGCAGGGTCACACACACACACAACCACATGCACTTACACTCACTTCTATGAGCCGCCCCAGAACATATCATAGAACATATAAATCAAACTTATGTCAAATATTTAGGGAAGTGATAACTCAGTGGTTACGTTGTTAAGATTGAGCAAACAGATTAAATTTTCAGAACCACGTTACAACTGCTGGGCCCCTGATCAAGGCTCTTAACTCTTTAATTGTATAAATAATTATTTTTAACAAATAAAGTATATGTGAAAGATTTGTGTGGTTAATGTGGTAAAAGTGCCTCAGACTTATGGCCAAAATTTGAAAAAAAACCTATAACAAGGGGACAAATTGTGACTTAAATGCATTAACGGTCATATATGCATTTATTCAATCCTTGAACAAAAAGCAACCAAAGCACAAGATGCCCAATAAACCAAGGATCCTAAAGCCGTGATGTACAGATGCAGGGCCACCATGGTGCTGCTGGGAAAACAGCTGATGTATCAGATATGCTATTAAGAGCTTAAGCATGGCCTAGTTTATTTAAAAGTGTCAAATTAATAAAAATTTACCAATTTACTCTCAGAACTAGAGATCATATTTTTAAGCTTGCTAAATTTCTCAGCTTTGTTAGTCACATCAGTCTCACTAATAATCAATTATGTAATCCTAAAAAAACAACTAAACAGTTTACAGTATAGACCAGTATAAGCAGTAACTTGACTAAGATAATGATAGAAGTGCCAAAAGTAAAGGTCAAAAATGCTTTTCTTGAAGTGGGACAGGCAGATTGGAAGACCAGACAGCGGAACCATTAAGTGTCAATGGGGTTCTCTCATTACTCTAGGGCTCTAAACAGTATAGCAGGCTTAATGCAATGCCAAACCATCTGTTCCCCTTGGAAGCACAGAAGTGAGTATCCTTTTTTTCCACCCAAGGACAACGTGCCCTGGATAGTAGAAACCTGCATATGATGCTTGTGGGGGAAAAACACAACTTTGAAAGCCATAAAATAATTTCTTTACTGTTTGGCATTGAAAGAATAACATGCCTGAGTCACGCTCAGTTTATTTGCTAATTTGTCCACTTTTTACTTATAGAAGATTTGTAAACAGGGGTTCCCTCCCTTTTAAGTATATAATGCAATATGAGGCAATTCATATATTGTTTTTAACACTTTAATATAACCACTGTGTAAATTCCTAAGTGGGATTCATAATCTTACTACTTTTACTGATTTATGAATTGTAACAGTACATTGTTTCAGCACTCCGTATCTCACAGGCTGCACATTGTCAGGATTGTTTTTACTTAAAATATACTACTTTTAATTTCTTTCTGAATGATGTAACCATGAATCTCCGGCTCTAGTCTAATCCCAAATACTGTACATATCTGATTTAACCAGTATTTCTCATAAAAAAACAAAACAATCCAGTTAAAAATGCATACAAATAAATTTAGTGTTTTTTTCAATTCACAATTTTGGCCGGCACCCTGATCCAAAAATTTAGGGTCTCGTTCAGAGGTGAAAGTCTGCAGGCAAGCACTTCTTACAGTAACTTGCCAGTTTATGCACCATTACTAATTTGATGCCTTTCTAAATTAACATAGGGGTAAGTGAATTCCAGTATTTATGGGTTTAAGTGTAACTTGGCTAAAAACAGTGGACAGATTTATTGCTTTTATTTACTCCCAACTGGCCAAGCCAAATTGAAAGTCACTCAGCGTTGAGCTCCCTGCACTGTACCAAGTGCTGGATTTGAACTGATTCATAAATAATACAACAGGGCATGATGCAACCGATGCAGCACAGCACTGAGGAATTATTGAAAGGCTCGGAAAAAGGAGAAAGATCTTAAAACTTCAATCCCCATCAAGCCCTTTTGGGTCAAAGACTGACGGGTGAGATGACAGAAGCCCAAGTGATATCTGTATTTACAGATGGATCTATTTTCTTACCAGCTCAGTGAATTCATTGCTTCCCAAGTCTAATCGCTCCAGCTGTGACAGCCTGTGAATAGACCTGTAGCACATTTACAAAGAAAGGAATTATGTACACATCATATTAACTATTGGAAGAATAAAAAGACAGGACCTGCCGCCTAGCAAGAAAATCAAACTCAAGGCTTTATCCTTGTTGATTTTTTATTTTCTAAGTTGCATCAATGGACACTTAACTAATTAAAGAATAAAATATGTGCCGATATGATAGCTTTGTGGAAAGTGCGTCAAAATATATGGCGCTATTGTTATGAAAAAACATTCATTCTACTACTATTAGAAGCTAATTTTTTTTTGTCTTAAAGTTAGGAGGATGATAAATGGATTTTTATTTTTGTGAATAGTATTTATTTATTACTTAATATCATTAATCTGTAAGTTCAAATTTTACCTCCAAAAAGTTTTATTTAAACATTTTTTCAATCCTTTTAAGACAAAACATGCCAACATCCTTCACCCTATCATATTTCTATCATGTCATATTTTTATTTATTATTTCAGGTAGAGAGAGAGACTACCTGGCAAGATATTGTATACATTGTTAATATATAAACAATAATATAACAGAATAAGCACATTGTTATAAACCTGTGATTTATATTCTACCCAAAAATAGTGCTGAAAATTATTCAGCGTAATCAGACCAAGCTGATATTAAACGCTTAAAAATATAAAACATACATATTTAACTTTTACCCATTCCACATCTATAGTAATAGATTTTTGCTAGGGCTGTGTATACATATCAACACAGCATGATATATATTTTCATAATAGTGTATAGATATTCTAACCTCACCATGGTGTATTGATAATCTAACATTCATATTTAAAATACATTTCAAACTGATTTGCTGTTAGGTAAACATTTAATTAAAACCTTTCAGTGTCAAATGACTTATTGTTCCTCCTGTAGATGCAGCTGACTTGTTAGCTATTTGTTTTAAATTTTATTTTAGTATTGCAGTACATTGTATTACAGTATATTTTGACAAATATTCTATTTTAATATATCATGACGTCCTTTCTAAAACACAACCCTAAATGATATGTGCAACAGCAGCAATTGCATTATGTTGATCATAACAGCTTAATCACTCTGATACCAAACGGGATGCTTCCCCTTTTTCCTATAGAAGAGTTGTTAAAAAAAATTGTATTAATACTTATTAATTAAACAATTACATCAGAAGTACACACACAAGTAATCACTGCAGTTAATGCTATGGTTTATAGTTATAGCTATTTAACTGTCATGTATATTCTTAAATGTTAAACATTTTGGATGTACCTGTACAATTATTCAAGATTAAATCTTTTTTTATTATTATTAATCCCAGAGGGAAATTGCTTATATACATAAAATCCATTTCATTTTCTCTGGGTATTCAAAAAAAGCCAACACTTGGTTTGATAAAACACATGGCTGTATTAACAGAATAGAATGTGTTGCTGAGCACACCGAGCCAATCATTATACAAAGCCCACAGTGTGTAGAATGTGTTGTCCTGTAGAGCCCCTGCAGTGTTGTATTATGAAATACATTATAAGCTCTGCTGCGTGTACAATATGCAACAACTTCGCATTCCTTTTTATCTACCACATGTATAAAGAGGATGAAATCACGAATACATTGAATTATAACTGTAGGCTATTGGAAGGTTCTAAAAGATATTTCATAATAAACAGACTGCATTCTTTGTAATGACAAATGCTTTGCATTTTCACATTTATCTTATATTATATTGTATAATAGAGTATAATAGTATGTTGAAATATCAAAAAAAAGATTCCCCAAATAATAGGATTTAGTGTGTTCAAGCAAGATGGGTAGTGGTGAAAGCTTTATTTACCTAATTTAAAAAAAACACAATACCTATATTTATGCCATTTACTAGTGTTTTTACTAAAATTATATGCTAAATAGTAAAATCGTCAACTTTATGGGCAGTCTTGCACATTAGTCTAGCTAACAAAATTTGTGTTGCTTTTTTTTAGTTTTAACAGGAAGTACTTGATTTTTTTTTAGACAACACAGCCTTGTTAAAAACATAAAAAATGAACATGTAACTAATTAAAAGTGTCACTAATTAATAGTGTCACTCACTTTGGCATGGTTTTCAAGTGATTCTCTCGAAGCTCCAAGATGCGTAATTTAGACAATCTGAAAATTAGTGAAAGATTTGTAGGTTATCAAATTGCTAATATATGATAACAATTTCTGATTTTAATTTAAAATATAATAAGTAAAAGTAAAAAAAACAGCATTAATAATCTCATTCTCACATTGATCTGTCATTAACAGACAACAATGCAGGTTGGCAAAAAGAAATTCAGTTCTTAATAGAAGGTATAGAATAGAAACTAAACTCATCTAAAAGTGCAATAATAATAGTTTATAAAGCAGATTTCAACAACAAAACAAAATGTTATACAACCTGTAAACCTTTTTAAGTTATTATATAGGTTATAGTTTATATTAAAATATAACCACGCATATCAATGTAAATTATGTTTACTCATGCTTACTTATGCTTATAAGATACTGTCGCCTTTACCTTCCAAAATTGGTGGGTAGGTACTCAAGGAAGGCATCATTTAAGAAGAGCTGTGTCAGATTAAGAAGCTGAGTGAAGCCATCTGGGAGTCTAAGGAACCGAAGATAAAGGTCATCAGCACATCACTGAGATTTGTGAACCGCTTACTCACAAAAAGGTAAACTGCATCAACCCCTCATTATATCCCTTTCTTTACATCTCTTTGTTTTTTTTATTAAACAAATATAACTAAAGATGAGGGTAAATGTTGTGCACCATCAACCAATGTGATTATTGACATTTACAGTATTTGGCAAACGCCCTTATCCTTACATAGCGACTTAGCATTTGGGGGTTAAAGGCCTTGTTCATGGGCCCACAGTGGTGGCTTGGTGGTGCTGGAAATCGGACCCCAGTATTTTTGGTATCAGTCCAACACTTTAACCACTAGGCCACCCCTCCCCTGTTTATAACTCCAGCAGCAATTAAAATCCTGGTCTAATGTTTAGGTTTAGGTTCTTTTTATTTCTGATAAATTTTAACATATCATGATTCAATTCGTGGCTCTTTCAATTTGTTTAAACAAAGGTCAGCTGAAAATTGTTTCAGCAAAGAGAAGTCCTCCTAGCGTCCAACCGGCTCACCCACAGGACAGTGAGTGCATTGTGAGTAAGCTTTCTGTTCTACATGGATGCTAAAATGCAGATAATAACCTATATTTGTAAAGTAAAAGCGTTACACTCAATTTAAAGTTTTCAAAACTGTCTGGAATACTGGTATAAACTGGTAAACTGTGGATAATTACACAAAAACCACTTGCAACCAACAACTGCAGAATTTCCACATCTTTTTAACACAGATGTTGGAATTTCCCAAAGGTCTGTTTTTTAGCAGGTTTTTATTAACATGGGCTTTTGTACTTACTTGGTTATAGGATTTACACTGGCTTCTACAACTGATAAACATTTACAGCACTTGATATTGTCAGGAAATTCTTGAATGCCTAAGGAAATGAGGGATACATCGTAAATCAAAATGAAACATTTGGCACATAATCTCATAAGCACATAAATCAAAGATCTGGATATGCAGAAAATGTGCAGAAATGATGAACATACCATTTTTACTTATATCTAATTCCTTCAGGTTTACAAGGCTAGCGATGGTTGTTGGCAGGAGTGAAAGGTCGTTATCAGCAATACTCAATTTTCGCAGGGCTTGACAGTTGAACAGTTGCTAACACACACAGAAATAGATAGATAGATAGATAGATAGATAGATAGATAGATAGATAGATAGATA
>JAOTQW010000014.1:10665398-10683336 GCA_026260075.1 Sisor rabdophorus
GGAGTATATATATATATTAGGGAGTGTGTATATATATATATATATATATATATATTAGGGAGTATATATATAAAGTTCATGTTAAAAGCAAAAAAGCATTAGTGATGCTAAACTTATTACACTATCAATCTATATCCACAGGCCCTTCCCACAATTTACACCTAGTGGTGGACTGATTACCCACCTAATGCACAAATTAGCAAGACTTATTATCCAACTTTCGTCCAATCTAGCTAAATTTATTTAAACAGTACGCAGAGTTGTCATTCTGCCTTATCAGAAGAGAAGTAGTTTAAGATAAGAAAAAAACTATTAATGTATCGGCACCGTGGTATCGTCATTTTCATTCTGAACAGTTAACATAACTTATGGAAGAGATGATTAGAGATTTGTCTGTCATTTTATTTCAGAGGCTTAAGGACCTATGTCTTGCATTTCTAATAGAGAGCTTTATGATGAGCCTGCTTTTTATGCTAAGCCAACAAATTTCCTAAAGGTGTGCATGCCACAAAATAAGGTCATGCAAAATTTAATATTTGACATGAAGAGGTATTCTTTGTTAGCCAGGTGAGTTCAGTGAGGGCATGTCTTCACAGAATATTTCAGATTCTTCATATTTTCAAAAAAAAAATTCTGAATTCCAGTGCCAAGCTGGCAAATAGTACTTTTCTCTTTTACATTGTAGATCTGGAATGATTTCTTAGGGGAAACAAGAACAATGATAAATGTATGCGAGTGTTGAAACGGTCACTCATAACATTATGAACAGAGGAGCTCTAGTTTAAGCTTAAGTCTGGGCACACTGACCAGCCCAACTATGCAGCCATTAACTCTACGGTTGGTATGAAATGCAGTTCAGGAATGTGTTGGTCATTATAGGCAGCATACGCTTGGCCTCTCAAGGTTTTGTATCTGCTTCAGGTGGATGCTGAAAAAAGCCTTTGTGTCAGACGTTGAAAAAAAAAATAACTGGTAAATAACTGAATTTTACATAGCTTATTATAATGAGCATCGTCGTTCAGTTCAAGTACATAGTGTTACTGAACTCTTATCACTTATTTAGGGGTGTTGCTCATATTTTTCTGCACATGACACTGGTTTGTATATTCGGTTGGTTATATCACAGAAAATATATAATATTTAGGGTAACTAATTTTTATAAACTGTGCCTACATTTGTTTGGATTTTTTTACTAACATGAGGCTAAGAAGGGTAAAGGCTGATTTTAAAATAAAGGCTAATGTGATCATATGACTTTTTTTTTTAAACCTGTCTATCAACTGCATGTTATAATAATCTGTCATTTTTTTGGCTTTCAGTGGACTGCCTATGTACACAGCACATGTTTTAATTAAGTCCTGAACTGTGTAGGTCAGAGCCTTGATTAAAGTCTGCCACATGCCTTACACATTGTTTTCACCTGCTCTTACAGGTTCTGTACAGCACTCGTTAATGTAAAAGCATGGCTCTGTAGATTTGTTTGAGGTTGTAACCTGCTGGTAATAGCAGATGGCCCATGTTAAAGCCTGAGACATCCAGTCTGACACAACAAAGTCACTTGATCCATCTGGAGGGGTTGAGGTCAGGGGGCATGTTTGGTAAAGTTTGTTGCAGCCAGAAAAAGGTGCCCCCCGAAAGAATGAAGAGGGCAACTTTGGTGTCAAGTAACCCAGAAAAACTTTCACTTTTTAATCAAAATGATGAGCTCCCTAATATAAGCATGGTTTCAGTCATTGGTATAATCCTTTTTTTATGGTAGTAATCAAATGACCTCGCTGTAGTGGTTGTGCTTTTTCTTTAAGAAACAAGTGCACTCTGCAAAAATCACCACGTTGCCATGACAACAGGAGACACGTATGGTTGCAGCTTAACAGGATTGTCCGACAGTGTTCAGCCCTCTCAACTGCTCATTAACATATCATCCTTGAACCAATAGGAAGGCGGAAGCTGCTAGATTACTTAAAGGGGACTGGCTGTTACAAGTGCCCCCTCCCCAAATTCTTCTAGAAGTAAAAACCACCACAGTTTGAGTAAAGCTCTAACCTGTCTGTAGAGACGGACTTCAAAATATCTAAATTAGTTTCCAGATGTGTAAATAGGCTTTATGGCCAGTTTTATTTTTTTTTCTTTCTTTTTTTAATAGATGTTCAGAAATGCTCTGTCTCTCACTAGAGACTGATCATACTATTGTTCTACCCCTCTTTGATGTAAATGTGGAATGCTGTGCTTGAGGAGTCATATGAAGCCAACCCGGAATCACATTTGCTTCCATAGAAAGCTTGATTAGAAATTTATGTGCATGCTTGCCTTGATGGGTCTGATAGGTGAGTTTTGAGTTTTAAAAAAATGTACTTTTTTTCTTCATATATTACTGATATAAAACAAGGATGTTGCAGCAAACCTTTTAATTTAACCATATGGTTTGCTTAATTTTATTACCTGATACATCACGTTCCTCACATGCTGCAAGGCTGGAAATGGATTGTTTAAATGTGCAACTGGTTTGCTGGTTTTGCATCTTTTGCTGGTTTTTATAGCCTGAACCAAATGTAAAAAAATTAACCTTTTTGTTGAAAGCTAAAAAGATTTTACCCCTCTGCAATAAATAATACCTATTCATGTTTCTCTTTGCGGTTCTTTATTTAAGACTTTATTAAGTTTTTAGAGAACATTTTTCTTTAAATGCTTTTATCCGTAAGAGTTTGATTTAGTTGTTGTCTTTTCATTGATTTGTTTGTTTTTGAATGTGTCTCTAAGAAAAACATTCAAAGGGACTTTCCTTTTCTAGCCCCCTCCCTGGCCTCCATTCTGCTTGGGCTCTGCTGATCCAGTCCGCTGGCATATCTGTGCTGGACCAGCTGTAGCCCTGACAATAACTTCTACATTAGCATGTGAATGGCTAGCGCCATGTGTGGCTAGCTCACAGACACTTGAAGCATTGCAGTGTGAAACAGAACAGCAGGGAAAGCTGTTCCTTTTGGGTATTTGAAGCCCTCTTTCTTTAATTTGTTGTGTATTAAGCTGTTTAGGAAACTTGGTTGCATGGATCATGACTTTCTCTACTTTTAAAGTAGCTGAGAAGATTTATTTATTTTTTTTTAATTGGAACCTACCTGAAATAGAAATGTCACAAATTCAAAAAGCTAGTAAAAAGACTGATAAGATGCAACACAAAATCACTAGTCAAGTGTAAGTAAAGTGACTCAAACTAACTGTAAACATTTTAATAACCTGGTGTTGCCACTTATTCATATATTCCTTTTGCTGTCCTTGGACCCCCCCCCCACACACACACACACAAAACGTTTGCTTTGAAACAAAAAGCGAAACACTAAGTAATTTTTCTAGTTATACAGATGTCTGGTTTATTGTATATTGTACTCTAACAAATGTCACTTTCATCCTTAGATTTATTACGTTGCATTTATACAAAAAAACTATGCGTTCTATGCTTCAGTTCATAATTGAGAAAGCGTTGAATAGAATGTCTTTAAGGACATTGCTTACAGTAATTCCAGCTGCAAGCTTTATATTACTCATTTGAGCAAATTTGAACAATATATTCTTATATTCTTTTCCACTTTGATCACTTTATTGTGGTCAACATTTTGTATTTATTCTCCCGTTGATGTTAGAGTTTATTTGTTATTTTTGGAATGTGTCATTGTTCGAAGTCATCGGTTTTAAGATAGTTGTGCATTGCATCTTCTTTGATGTTTGACAACCTTATTTTTGCGTGTTGAGGGAATATCTGTTTATAACCAGTTTAACATGGATGACAACTGAATGTAATCTAATTTGCACCATAAAGTCGAAATTAATAATGGATACAAGTAGATTTAAATGTCATTCTTAAGAAATGATGTGATTATTCTGTAGCATTTTTATCTTGACCTAAACATAATTTCCATTTTTTTTCCAAATAAACATTCCCCTCCAACACATTTTATTATAATTAAGATATATTTCTGGGCATTTTGCCTCTATTGATGGTGCAAGTGGGAGGGAGAGGTTGAGACCAGAATGGACCAGAGCTAAATCTGGTTTGCTAGAGTGGCTAATCCTATATTTTGATAAAGCTGAAAATGTATGGGTCTTAAATGATTAGCTCTTAAATCCTGCTAATACAAAAAGCAGGTATATTTGTTTGATGTATATTAAAACATTGTAGTGTAAATAGTGAATTCTTTACCACAAGAGGGCTCTATTCTTCTGTAATTACAGCCAGGTTTTTTATGTTTCATGCATAAGAATTCATATAACAAGACCCAGGCACATTATGTGAGTCTAAAGAGAGGCAGATTGGGTGCTAGTAAACATTTGTCACCCGAACCCTCATCCAAGCTTAAACATGCTGAATTCCTTGCATTTTTCTAAATTCTAAATAAATAAATTCAAAAGTCTAAATTCCTCCTTCTCCAAAGTGTTCCTAAATGTATTTAAATTCCAATCATGACAACCTCCTTTTATATTAATTTTTTTAAGCTGACCTTTTAAGTCTGTTTTGGTTAACTAAAATGGCGCTAGAGCTGTCCATTAGTCTCCACTGAAGGCAGAGATTCAGTCTGTGTGTGTCCCCTTCCCTTTAACCCCCCTCAGGCGGATGAAAATGGTGGATATTGTAGCACAGAAAATGCCATCAGAGACTGACGTTCATGTGGCCCGGAGCTTTCTTACGAAGATTTTACGCAGTTCAATGAGGTATGGTATTGATGTAACTACTGGCCAATGCACCCTTAACCTGTTCCATCCTGCTCATCCCGTGCCATCCTGTTCATCCCAGAGCTGCTCCATGAATTTATTCTCTTCCATGTTGTCTTTGTCATCCTAACAGTTGCAGTAGCTTTTCCTTTTGCTTTGTGTGATAGTTTGTAGTCTTTCCTGGGGGATTTTCAGTAGAAGGCAATTAGTGTGTTTCTTATTTACAGTGTGTATATGTGGTTCTTTGTTCAGAATCAGTTTGTTAAATATGTTTGGTCACAATAATATAATTTGTGCATGCTGTGCAAAAAGAATGGTTCATGCATTCATTCATCTTCTATACATGCTTATTTCCTCTGGGTCACAGGGGCCTGCTGGAGCCCATCCCAGCACACATGGGGGAAAAACGCAGGGGTACACTCTTGGCAGGTCACCAGTCCATCGCAGGGCCACACATAGACGAACAACCACACACACTCATACTCACTCCTATGGGCAATTTAGCGTCAGTAATCAAATTAATGTACATATTTTTGGACGGGGAGAAAAAACACGTAAGCCTGGTGAGAACGTGCTACCTCCGCATGGAAAGATCCAGTTTCTGGAATTCAAACCTGGGAACTTCCTGTGAGGCGTCCATGCTAACCACTAGGCCACTGCGCTGCCCTAATAAGAAAAAAAAAGAATGGTTTAATTTAATTTTAGTTATTAAAGATTATATGCGAGTTGTACATGCAGGTAGTTTTCATTGTCAACATAAATTGATTTTAATCTTGAAACCAACATATTGGTAGTTTTTTTTCTGACTTATTTCTGTATCTTCTAGTTGTCGTTTTATTTTTTTGCTGATCTCTTTTTTTCCTTCTGTGTCTTTGGTTTTTTTCAGGAAAAATGAACCCATGAGCAGGCCTCATTCCTGGCATTCCACCAAATTTAATGAGAACCAATCAGACACTGCCAAAACACAGTCCACACCCTCACCAGTCTGGCAAACAAGATATGATGCAAGGTAAAGAAGAGTGTTTGAACATATTATACCACTCTTAAATCTTGTAGTTTTCTTAAACTTTCTTAAACTTTTTCTTTATCCTTCAATTGGTGTGGTGTCTAAAATATATGCTTGTTTCCTTAGTGCTTTCACGTCTGACTTTGCTACTGGTTGGGACCAGCCTAATTTGCGCAGAGTATCAGACCAGTTTAGCTCACTGGGCAGTATGGATAGTTTAGAACAAAGCTCTTGTGCTTTTCCACCGGGACGCCTATCCCCAAGCAAATCTAATGGTAACAGTGTTGAACATTTAGTGTGTGGAAAAAGAGATTCTGCCTATAGCTCGTTTTCAACCAGCTCAGGGACACCCGATTATACGCTGTCCAGAAGCAACACGGCTTCTACAGAGAACATGTTGTGTAAAGTTAACCAGTGGGAATCAGGAAGCCGAGCTAGCAACAGCAAACACAGTCAATGCCTTATCGAAGGAGTCCGACAGGATGACAAAATTGGTTATCTGCAGCCCCCTTCAGTTAGCAGTGGCAGAGAAAGCCCAAGAACTGAGGAGCAACCAGGTTACCGGCATTCTGCTTCTGGAAGGTCTAGCATTGCACCTGTTTGGCATGTCCCTGATATGAAAAAGGCCATTGCCCCATCACCTCCACCACCTGCACCACCAACACGCAGTGACAGCTTTGCTGCGACCAAAATTCATGAAAAAACTCTCGTTTCCAGCAACTCTGAAAGTCCTGGTATTCAAACTCAGTCAAAGAGTCAGGGCAAAGGATTAAAGGCAGCATTAGAGTTGTTTGAAGGCAATCAAAGGATTTATCTTGCAGCTGAACCAGGCCGTGAAACAAGTCAAAATTACAGTTTGCAACTGAAAAGTTGCTCGATTAATCCATATGTAGCAGGCGATGGCTATTGTCAACAAATTTTTCTTTCAAGTTCAAACAAAAAATACTCTCCATCCAGTATTGAGCCGTCCCACACTCATTTTGCCTACCATAAACGTCAGTACAGTGATGAGACAAACTTTTATGGGCCTCCAAGAACTCCATCTGCAGGCAAGTCTCAGAGTTGCTATAGCAGCATGCAGGAGTTACCCACCAACAGCCATATTCCACACCATGGCCAAAACCAGATCAGAAGGCATATTGCATCACAGTCCACCACAGCTATCGACCAAAATGCAGATAGTCAGAATTCCAACAGATATTACTTTGTCAAATCTCAACCAGCCTCCAAAGAAGGGTCCCAGACCTCTCTATTGCGGGTGGAGGACAGGAATGCTAATTCTGTAATGGATATAACCCAAAGTAAAGGTGATAGAACGTCTGTGAGCTCTCAAGGACAGCTCAAGGACAGGTTCACCACATCTCAGGTACTGCTGCATCCAAATAGCAAAGACAGCAATGGATATTACAGACAGGTGGACAGTCAACACAGGGGTACACAGCTGATTAATAAAACAACCTTTGGTGATGCAACAACAAAAGATTCTAATGTCAGGTCACCCCAGAAACAAAACACTGTGACTAACTCAAATAGCCATATCATCAAGCATTATGAGCAAGGAAAGATCTCAAAAGAAAATGTACACAAAGAAAATATACTGGCTAAAATTGAGACCATGGTATGCCCTCAGAAAACCCCTTTGCTGCACTCTTTATCAAAGGACAGCAATAAAGTGATTGACATACAAAGCGAAATAATTAGTGGAGATGGACAACAGGACTTTGTGGATCCCCAAAATGGCAGACAGATTCATCGTCCTGACCGCTTTGCCACCACATTACGAAATGAAATCCAGATGAGGAGAGCGCAGCTTCAGAAAAGCCGAAGCACAGCAGGCTTGAGCTGTGTACCTGATCCTGAAGAAGAGCCTTTAGTTGGGAAGATATTGATAGACACAGATATTGTGTCTTCTTCCTCTGATGGTGCTTTTACCAGTGCCTATAAAGACCATCTGAAGGAGGCTCAAGCTCGTGTCCTCAAAGCTACTTCTTTCAGGCGAAGGGACTTGGAACCAGTGCTGCTAGAGCACCCAGGAGCTGAAGTTTTGTCCATTTCTCGCAGAGATGCACCATCTCTGTCGAGCGTCTCTGAGCTTCAGGCAAATAAGCCTACCTCAGGTACAAACCATGTGCACCGTATATGTGGTCGAAAACGGTTTCCTAATGAGAAGAAAGTACGATCTTTCTCTGAGCCAGAAAAAATTCATGAAGTCGGTGTTGAAGAGCAAGCTCCACAAGATAATGACACTTCTTTAGCCAGTAGGCGTAAAGTCTTTGAGACAACATTAAAACCAGCATATCCCAAGCCGATGTTGAAGCCAAATTCGCAAATATCTCTAGACTCTAGATCAGACAAGCCTGGAGAATTGTCTCAGTCTGGGCAAAATGATGTCACAAAAAATAATACCAAGAGTAAGGAAATAGACCATGGACCAAATTCCCTACAGAGACTTGGCACTTTTGCCGAGTATGAGGCCACATGGAACACACAAAGAAAAACTGATTCCAGAACGTCTGGAAGGTACCACTCTGCTGATAACATCCTTGATTCAGCTGTGGATGAGCGATGTAAACCCTCCTATTTCCATGAAAGATCACGTTCTTCTCCATCAGAGGACTTCTATGGTCAGGTTAGTAGTTTTTTCTCTTAAGAAAGTAAGATTAATCTGAAACCCCTGCTTTATCATGGTCTACCTCATATTTATCTGTGTCTCTGTTATGCCCTTAAAAAAAGCTTGTTTGCTGTTTTAAACAGCCTGACTGAATGACTAGTACAAGATTAAAGGCAGGGCTCTAGTCAAACATTGCTATGTTTAAACAAAACGTCACACCTTCAGACCAGAAAAATTGTGTTGAGGAAGTCAAGTTATACTGGCATTAATCTTACTTTTAAATAATGAAATTATAATATTTTATAATAAATGCTTCAGTACATGCCTTAGAATATTAAAAGTTGTATACATTTTCTTCAGAATATTCCAGCACAAGGAAGAAAGTCAGCCGAGTCCCACCCTTCTGAGAGAAAAAACTCTGATCATTGCAACTCAATATCTCGGTGAGTAAATGTGTTTCGGGACAAACAAAAATGTGCGCCAATTGACAAAGCTAGAGGATTGTCACTTGATTTGCCCATCTAACCTTAGCGTTTGCTAGCTATTTGTTCACAAATGCTTGGAGAAATGCATAAAAAATGGACATATATATATATATATATATATATATATATATATTATAGTATCGGTCATAATGTCATAAAATTAACAGGAAATGTATCCAACAAAAATTTTTTATCTGTGACACTTGTTAAGGCTCTCTTAAGATCATAAATGATTCAGGGATTAAAACATAATTTATACGTTTTTTTTTTTTTAGCTTTGCACTATCAATGTTGTACTACAATAATAATTTGAAGAATAGCAATGGAAAAAGAATGTAAACATTTGCTAGGAAAAGTGTTATATATATATATATTATTCTATACTATAATCATTTAATAATTAGCATAATAAATACAAGAATTTTTTTTATTGATATTTAATATTAAATACATGAAACGTTAGGCACAGGTTTTTCCTAGGTTACCATAGCAGTATTTTAGATTTTTCTTTTATCTAAATGTCAAATAATTTTTAAAAAGCCAATACATGGGTTTAAATTTCTGATGCTAGATGTGCTGTTGGCTCTGTCCACACTATTGACCTTGCAGGTGTTTTTTTCCCCTATTCTTCAGCATCATTCAACGGAATCTTCTTTTCCTTCCTCTCTTTCTCCTTTGGGTAAAAGTAAGGGGTGGTTCATTTTAATTAGCATGTAGCCCACTAAACCAAACATCAGTCATCATAAGCTTGTAAAATTGCACCCTCCAAAATGATCATGTGTTCTCCTTCCTGTAATCAAGGTGATGTGAAGAGCATGTTTACTGTTCAGACATTCCGAAAAGTTGCTTTGAAGCTCATTAAAGGAAGTTCCAGTAAACCAGGTTCGATTTAACCGCAGCCTTTTACATCGCAGTCAAGCTAATTTGCTATTGTGCAAATATTTTATTTGTAGGCAATTATCTAGGAAGAATTAGAGATTTACTAAAATATTTTCAAAATGTCCATTTCAAATCCGAGCATAGCCGAGTGTGCCTAAACATTAACACTGCGTTGCACAACCCAGCTTGCATAATAAGAGTGCAAAACCAGCTTAGGGCGGCAAAAAGCCCCACCCAGGTAAGCTCAGTGCTACGTTGATTCAACAAACACCTGTCATTGGGAATTTTTTTGGTAGCATGAGACAGCAACGGTGCGTGTGCTGTTACTGTAACATTTAGTCGTAACCTCCCATGGATTTGTGCTGGTAAGCTGCACTGCTGCTGTTTTAATGATTTGTGCTTGTTTAAGAGAATAGAAAGTTAATATTTAATTGCTAATAACTGGTGAGGGTTACTGCAGCATGAGCTGTGATTTGGGTGCTTTTGTTTTACTATTTTCTGTGTGAACACCATGATTACAGACTGTCAGCACTTAATTGGTGGCTTACTGCACGTCTTTGCATGTTGACACTAAACACAACTATTCTGCTCCATGCATGCATTGCATGCAATTAATTGATTCATTCAGACGTCTGTTCTGCCTCTCTGTATGTATCTTTAACTCCAAGTAAACAGACATATTCTCTTCTATCCAGCTGGCTTTTACTTCTAAAGCATGTGCCTTGTTTGTTATAGTAGTAATGCCTGCAAGTTGTTTATGATCTATTTGGTTACGCAGGCATGCTTGTTGCATGTATTGTTGGTTTTGAATGGATATTCCTGGTTTTTCAACCACTTTTATTTCTATTTTTAATTTAGAATTACACTGTCTCAGAAACTGATGCTTTCCTCTTGCATGATAGATTTTCAAACTGTCTACATAGATGAGTATTTTGGGCAGACAAGTTTGTGCGGTCGGGCTAAAGTGTGCCTTCAATCGTACATTCGAATATTGTAGTGTAGTGAAAATAGGCTCATCACTATTTAGTATTAGAAATGTTCAGTCTGCCTTTAGCTCATGATTCTACCCGGCTATTTGTGCATATGATTCTATAAGAGACCCTTATTGGCTCACTTTTCCTGCATAAAACAGCTGGACAAGCAGCTCACTATTCCTCTCTGCTACCACAACACATAAATCTACAATCACTGACAGCAAAAAAAAAAAGAATAAAGAACAATCAAAACAAATGAACCAGTGAAGAAAAGCGCTCAGTCGGCCAGTGGCTGCAGGGAAAGAACATTCATTACCCGGACTATGACAGGCTTGTGGGAACAGAAGTATGCAGGGTATGACAACCAGCCTGGGAGTTACCATGGAGAGTGGATGAAATGTGGGAGAAATGTCTGCTCTGCTCTCGATTTACGCAGGACACAGTGAAGCTTTGTGTATTAGAAAGGACAGATGCATTCAGTTTCAGCTTTTGATATGCCCCTTTTTTCAGAGCCAGTATAAATGCACTGTAACATGTATACATATTTTCCCTCAGGTTAAGTGAAGATGGATCCAAGGGCTTATTGCCCAAGCTAAATCAAAATCAAGCATCACTTTTGACAGAAGAAGAGTGGGAGAGCAACTTTTCAGATCCCACATATACTGATAAATCTCTCTCCAGCCTGGCTGATCTTTCTCAACATTTCGCTGGTTGTAGCATCCTAACTGATCCCTCTTGCCATGAAGAAAATGAAGGCTCGGTTATTGTGAGACCTCCTTCGACACGCCCAGACAAGTACAAATGCCCAGAAGCTGCCACTTCTATCAACACCTCACAGGGTGGAACCTGTGTCTCTCAACCTTCCATTAAAAACGCATTTACTAAAGACATCCCAGTCCACACCCCAGTATCCTGGAAGGACCTGGAGCATACGAAAAGTTCAGAAAGAGAGGAGGAGATTCAACCAGAGACACTATCCTTTCCTTCTCCTCCTCCTCCTTCTGAGTCTCCTGCCCACCTGACTCCACCCAGCATGGAGGAGAAGCGTTCACCATCACCTCACTTTGCTCCCCAGAGACTGACTGACAAGCCCCCTGTCTCTGTGTCCCAGCAGGATGAAGGCACAGGAAGGTAAGACATTCCTCCAGATCTTAGTAACAACACCGCCTAATGCAGGAAGATTAGAAGTCTGAGCTCGGAAAGGTTTTCCACTGTTGCGTCACAGCTGGGTTTCTCTTTCAGCTGCATTCGAGAAACGATCGCTGGAAGCTATGCTGATGTTTAATGTGGTGATTTAATTACGACTCATACAAGAGGCATATTCACATATGCCTGTGCTGAAAATGGCGACTGAATGCTACAGTAGCTCCAGAAAGTTCATGCATGCCTCATGTTAAGATTTTTTAAACTCTTTGCTTGCAGCTTTTTTTTTTTTTATGATTTTTTTCTTTGTTTTGCCTTTTTTTTTTTTAGAATTCCTAAAACTTCAACTTTTTTTGTTAAGGTTAGTTTAATGCATGTGAAGAAATATTTTGCTGGATAGCTGCGCATTTGTGTAGTTATATTGGTACGCATGGTAAAAGTATTTCATATTGTCTAATCCAATGAGGGCAGCTCGGTGGCTTAGTGGTTAGCACTGTTGACTCACAGCAAGAAGGTCCTGGGTTCAATTCCTGGGCAGGGGCTTTTTTCATGGGTTTACTTATGGTACTCTGGTTTCCTTCCACAGGTCAAAATATGTATGTTGGGTAAATGAGAGGGAGGTACTGTAAAATCACCATAAACATAGCCTGTGTGCTGGTATGGCACAGTAATTAATGAATTAATAGATAAATGTCTAAACCAATGTGACATAAAAAAAAAGATTTATACAATGCAGCGGTTAAGTGTTTTAAGAGCCTTGCTAAAGGGCAAGATAGCAGATTGATGGTTGTGATTTGAACTGTGTTTTTTGTGTAGTCCAAAATTAAGTTTCATGCTGTCACCTACAAACTTTGAAATTTGCAAATTGAACTTTTTAATTGCAAAATAAATTCTCCAGATGCGTGTTAAAGTACAGTTTTGCTTTGTATTCGTTTTACTTATTTCATGTTCTTATTACTTTAGGATGGACCAGGTGATTGACGATAGCGGCATTGTGAAAAAAGTGCCCATCAAGATTGTCCACTCTGAAAGCAGCACAGAGAAAGAAAATCGACAGTACCTTTACCCAAGCACTGAGACCGCTCTTAACTCAAAGCCTGCAGTCTTGTCTTTGTCCAGTCTCGGAGCACAAGAACAATCCTCCTCTCCATTTTGCACATACACACGTCAAAGAGAGCAGGACGATAAATCCATCGGACCTTGGAGGGACCAGGTGCCTAACGAAAATGTCTTGGCGCCACAAAAAAGCCCTTGTGTGAATCCAAATACTAATGGAGACACCTTATGTAGCTACAGTGTTTCCTCTTACTCAGAGGAAGATCAGAAGAGAGACATTTTGGCCAGAGACATCATAGACAAAGATAAGTCTTTGGCTGATATTTTTGACCAGAGCAAACGGAGAACCACTATGGACCTGATGGAAGGGATTTTTCCAGAAGGAGAGCAGCTGGTTGAGGAATCGCACCAACGCAGGAAAGCTGCTCCCAAACTGCCCTTACGCAATTCTGAGGAAAGGTCAGGCCATGGTTTTATATTTTATATGTTGTTTAGTCATGTGTGACAAAAGTTCTACAACATAGACTAGAGCTTTATGAGAATAAAATCTACTCAAGTACACCCTGCTTATTAAAGCAGTTATTTTTTTCCCTCTTCAAAGGTTTCTGATTCCAACACCAGTGTTGCTGTAGCCCTTGGTTTTTCAATGCAGAATAGCAGTGTTATAATTTTAGGTGTAGACCTGTAGTTCTGACTTGCTTTTTTTTGTGTTATAAAATCTGTATTTAGTTGTGTGAAAGTTATGACTTGCACACAAGCATGTTTACACAACTAAATCTTTCAACTGTTGGTCTGAATTGTCTCCTCCTCACACAGAAGGGAGGAGGAAAGCATGGCGATGGCTGCCGTCGCTGCCGCAACTCTGGTGACCAGTTCGGCTTACTACAGCACATCAGCTCCCAAAGCCGAGCTTCTTATCAAAATAAAGGACATGCAGGAGAAGAGTGTAGAGCTTGAATCAGAAGAGGAGCTAGAGGAAGCCAACGACACTGAGCTTGCCAACAAGAAGGTAGGGATCACCTCTAGTGCGTTAAGCTGTGTAAGCAGAACACCTCACGCTACACAATTGTACACAGTGCAAATTCAGGCCAACAGCTTAAAGTAACATCTACATCAACGATTGAAATGTTATATCAGCTTCTGACCATGCCATAATTGTTGACGTGATTGTCTGGCTTGCATATTTTAGAAACTTCATTTTCTTGTATTTACACACGGTGTGTACATTTTTTTTTGGACTAGGGATCGTGCAAAATGGACAATGAAAATGGCCTGATTGATTCAAACCTCCAGAAGAATGAATTAACTTTTCTGTAGTGTAGTTTTTGTGTGGAAAAATTCTAGATCAGTTGGAAGCATACTTATGTATGTTTTGTAGGTAGCAAATTATTATTTTTTCACTGGAAATAATGCAGCATTTACACTGCATGCATCAAGTGACCCAATTCTGATTTGATTTTTCCTTCCTTAAATATGCTTTACTATTTATGTAAGGAGGGAAAAATATTGAATTCAGATATTTTCAGATCAGTTTCACGTCTTATTCCTGTGTGGAAATATATCTAATATGAATCGGTTATGTACATTAGTGTAGGCTATATAAGCATGATTTAAAATTTAAAATTAATCTATGTTCTGTAATTAACTGTATTCCATCGAGAGAGTATCAAAATATTCAAGCAACAATACTTTTTTTAAATTTTGTTTACTTTTATATGGTAATTTATTTAAAAATGCAAGTTAGACATAGTCACACATGCAGTTTGCTTTGGAGTTTATTGTTGTTGTTTTTTTCACATTGATGAGAGTTGAGGCAGAAGCATTTGATATAATAGGGTTATGTTATCCTTATCAACTGAAAACAGGCACTATGTGTCCATTTTTACCAACTTGCTTAAAGTTGGTAGGTCTTTTTAGTTAAGTAAACATTACTCAGTTAAGTTTCGCGACAGGTTTAGGGTGATCTGATGGACTTTTTGGTATGCGATCATTCTCTCTCTCATTTCCAGCATGAGCTGATCAAGAGCCTAAGCAAAAAGCTGCAGGTGCTCCGGGAGGCACGAGAGAGTCTGCAGGAGGACATGCAGGACAACAATGCTCTGGGTGAAGAGGTAGAGACCACCGTACAGGCCATCTGCAAACCCAACGAGCTGGAGAAATTCCGCATGTTCGTTGGGGACCTGGACAAAGTAGTCAGTCTGTTGCTGTCTCTGTCTGGCCGACTGGCTCGTGTAGAGAATGCACTCAACAGTCTGGAGGAGGACGTACCACTCGAAGAAAGGGTAAGGTGACAAATTTAGAATAAATCACCTTGCATAAACTGTTTGCTAGACCTCTTGATTGTAGATCATTATGAAAAGAACAGAATAGCATTCTGTATACTGACTGGTGCTTGAGATATGTTTGTTTACATATCATACATTTTGCTTGGTTTATGACTGCGGTAAGATTGGACACAGTATTTTTCCACTGTCTTTATCCAGTGTGACTTAAAATGTATCTTATTTATAACTTCAAGAGTTGCAGGTGCAGCTGAGGCATCTTGGTTTTAGAGTTAAAACTCAAATTTTTATCAGAATTTCAAGGGATAGGTAAATTAATTTGTGGATCTCCTTTGGATCTACAAACTATTATTGAACTGTCTTATCATTAGGCCTTTGAAAAACCTGATTTTAATACACTTCATGTTTAAACAAGAAAGGAATTTCCGGGTTACATAATTGTAATTTCCAATTGAAAATATATATCCTAAGCAATATAAATATAAAGCTGCATGGTTAAAATTAACAATGTAAATTATGAGCTTGTAATGAAAAAAAATGAAAAACAATTTTTTTAAACTGAACATTCTTCTCACCTCTGCAGCGCACATTAATGGAGAAGCGCAAGCTGTTGATCCGGCAGCACGAGGATGCCAAGGAGCTAAAGGACAACCTTGACAGACGGGAAAAAGTAGTCTATGACATCCTGACCAGCTACCTGCAAGAGGAAAACCTGGCCGACTATGAGCACTTTGTTAAGATGAAGTCAGCACTCATCATTGAACAGCGCAAGCTAGAGGATAAGATCAAACTGGGCGAGGAGCAGCTCAAGTGTTTGATGGACAGTTTGCCTCCAGAGCAAAGGTCACTCTTTTAAAATGACTTGAAAATGATAGTTCACCCAAAAACAATGCATTTGTATAATTACAAACCCATAAGCCCAAAGGTGTTCTGCTCACTCGGCTCTCTGACTTTCTCATAGACAAGCAATTTAACTGCCAGGTTATATTTTGCACAAAGAAATACAAAATTATTACTTTATTTCATGTCTTATCTTTGCCACTATATAGATGTGCATTCATGACTGTATGTTTTAGTAATCATATTGGGTCAGTAATTGACAGGGCTGTCCCAAATCCAGCTGGATTTTGGACAGTTGCTGTGCCTTTCGAGAAAGATTTAGCTTTCATTGAGAATTTCATTGAGTTTTGTTTTTGGTTAAAATGGTGTACAATAGGTTGGCTTGGTGACCACAAGTCGAGCGTTATTACATGTACTGACGCAAACATTAGAGATATGTGGAATAAATAATATTACCCACCAAATTTCACCACGACTTTGACTATTCAATTTGGTTCTTTTCCTAGCCGTAAATATGGTAGTTACCCTGCTGTCTAAAAGGACAGAGAGCCCTCAGATTACATCACAAATATCTTAAGTCAGGTTTTAATAATGAAAAAGGCCGCTATGGGTTTGTAAACATATGAGGGTGACTAATAAATACAAATTTTCAATTGCCTTTTTTTTGGTGAACTATCGCTTTAGAGAGACACTGAATCCACATTTCAATGTCGGAACTTATTTCATCAGATTCTGCTATTGCAACGATATGATATGTTTTTGCTGAACTTTTGTGAACAGAGACAAACGCATCTTTTGACTGTTTTAGAACCACGCCCAATTGTAGGGCTGCATCGTTACCATAAAATACTATGTGGTTATTATTAATTATGCTGTACTGGATAAATTTTAAAGCGCTTAGTGTATCAAGTTAAAACCTTCAATCTGTTGAGCCGAAGTTACCCTGACCTTGCCCCAATTATTAGATTGTCATTTATTATTTCTGTAATGTTGTATTTTGACCACTAGTGGGCAGTTAAAAGATGGTTACTTTGACCTTATGGCACAAACCACTTTTCATGCATCTCTTACACTAGCATACACATAGACTCTAACATAAACAATTACACTTTATATTCATAACTATAATCCTATATTTAACTTTTAGCCCAGTTTTAATGACGCACAGATTTTTTTCACTCGTGATTTTGATGAGGTGCATCATATACGGCATCATTCCCTGTTCTTTTCTGTCTAAAACAATTTCATGTTTTTAGTAATTTATTTTAGACTTTTAAATCTGTAAATAAGACTAGACTATGTTAGTATTGACCTGTTCACACAGCTTTTAGCCTGCATTCCCTTTTTAAAAACAGTAACGTGTAATGTGGGACTTGGAGCCACTTCAGCACCTCCTGTTTGTGAAGTATTTAAGGGGACTGTCTGAGCAATACATTTTTCAGCCGAGATTTGACAGCTTGTCTATAAATTACTGACTGCCTTTTGCTCAATTATGTCTCGAGTGTTTTTTTTTTCTTGTAGGAAGTTGTGCCTAATATTTTTTTAGTCCCACCATCCATGTAGTGTAGTATTTATTAATGAATATTGTAAATATCAGTCTCTCACATGCAGCATCAGAATGAGTTCAAATGAAGTCTATCAGAGGTTAGAAATGGACTTTGTCAATAAGTTATTCCATAACAAAAGTTTAAAACTTGTGTTGGAGTGCTGATAGTTTCTCAGCTAATGATTTTAAAGATGTTTTATAACACCAGCCGCAATGTTCATTCATTAATCTTATAACTTGCTTATTCCCTAATTTCAGGCCACAGGCGTGTGGAAGGGTACATGCACCCTGTAAAGGTCACTGGTCTATCATGTTCATTCATTCATGAGCGATTGTAAATTGCCCATAGGTATGAGTGTGTGGTTGTTTGCCACACACAGACAAACAACCACACACTCATACCTATGGGCAATTT
>JAOTQW010000014.1:10688183-10702497 GCA_026260075.1 Sisor rabdophorus
CCCCGTGACCCTGGATTCGGGAATAAGCGGGTAAAGAAGATGAAATGAAATGAAAGTTTATTTACATAAATGTTTACAGCATTTGGCAGGCAACCTTATCCAGGGCACCATACATTTATTTATTTTATACAAACTAAGAATTAAGGGATAAAGGCCTTTCTCAGGATCCCACACTGGTGGCTTGGTGGTGCTGCGAATTGCACCTTAGTCTTTCTGGTGTGAGTTCAACCCCTTAAACTCCTGTCACTTCTTTAAAACAAAATTTCTTGTCAAATACAAATCTATATACATATATTTAATGTGTGTGTGTGTGTGTGTGTGTGTGTGTGTGTGTGTATATATAATATATAATATATTATATTTTATGTATATAGATTTGTATTTGACAAGAAATTTTGTCTGTTTATCAGCACTTTTTTTGCTCTGTGCAACAGCATCTGCTTTATTTAAAAAAAACATTTTTATGATGCAATGAATTTGTTAAATTTGTCATACTTATATTGCAGGCGTGGCAGCAAAAAAGGGCCGTCATAGCACAAGCCTCTCCGACTTATTTTGTAATTTGTTTCAAGTCACGTCTGGGTTTTTTTTTCTTTTTAAATCTGGAAATGTTTTATTCTACTTAATGCTCAAAATAAATGTGTTGCATCCTGTCAACGTGCGACCACTAAATTGAAAAGTTCTGAAGGCACAGCAAGACACGCCACCTCAGGTAGGCCGTATGTCTCCGAGTCGAGTTTCTGTGGTAAAGCTTTTGTGCCTCTGGAATGAGCAAAATGTGTAAGGCATGCCTACGCTAACACCCGCAGCCCTATTGCTGCCAGTGGTCTGAGTCGAAGCTGGCCAGCAGAGGCAGCAATTCCCACATGCACCCCTTTCTCTTTTTACTTTCTCCAGGCCAATGTAGTGTAGCTTTAATTCTTCAATTAGATCTCTTAAGCAAACGTGTGGAAAAACATGAAGCACAATAAAGTGATATTAGAAAGTGGGTTGTCCCTTTGATAAGCTTGATCTCCTGGCTATTAGGAGATGTGCATATTAATTAATTATTTATTTTTTGTTAGGGGTGACTGTGTTTTGTTTTAAATGGCTCAGTACCATGTCTGAGGTCTCGCAGTGATAATAACCCCAAATTAATTGATAAATGGTGGTGGGGCGGCATTCAGATTTTTTTAGTTCCTTCAGAATTTGCGGTCACAAAAACCAATGCAAAATTGATGTTAAATATACTGTAAGTACAACTGTAATTGTTAATTGGAAACTTGCTCTGTATGTCTTTTTAGATGTTGAAATTAGAGAAAACACACCATTTTATTAAGTCTCCCACATGCACAATTCCAAGGTGTGACATTGTTAAAAATCAGCACACAAAAAACACAAAATGTGGTTTAAATGTTTAAGGATCACAGAATCAGGGTTTAAGCCCCACCACTGCTAAGCTGGTACTGTTATGTTGGCTCCAGAATTGGCTCCAGGCTCTGACCCGAATTCCTAATCAGGGGTATGCAAAGAAAACAATTTCACTGTGCAGGAATGTAAATGTGACTAAAAAAAGACTTGCTTATTTTTAGCTGCAACATAAACAGGGTTGTGTGAAAATATTAATGCAGCTTACTTTTTTTTCACAATATTATATCTATAAGTGAGGGTGGGAAAAAATTTTATGCATTGGCCACGGTGCAAAACAGGAAAAATAAGTGGTCTGCTGAAGCCTATCCCAGCACACACTGGGCGATAGACAGGGGGTACACCCCAGACAGGTCGCCAGTCTATCGCAGGTCCAGATGCACACACAACCACACGCACTTAGATTTTCTTTTATGGGCAAAGTCACCAATCAACCTAATGCACATGTTTTTGGACTGTAGGAGGAAACCGGAGTACCCGGAAACCCACACAAGCACGGGGGGAACATGTAAACTATGCACAGAAAGACCCCAAGTCTGGGATTTGAAAACTCATGTTGTGATCGACCATGCTAACCACTACGCCACCGTGCCGGCCAATTATATAATATTTTCTTGAACTGATAATAACTTCAATAATTCATTCATCTTTTATACCCTATGCACATAGGATGAAAGAGATGGGGTACACCTTGTACAATTCGCCAGTGCTTGGCAGGGCCACACATAGGCGAACAATCGCACACACTCGTGCAATTTGCTATGAGCCATTTTAAATCACTACTCAACCAAATGTACATGTTTTTGGACTGTGGGAGAAAATCGAAGACCCCGGAGTAAACCCACGTAAGCGCGGGAAGAAACTCCACACAGATTCCCTTGCCTGGGACTCAAACCTGGGACCTTCTTGAGGTGAGGCGACCGCGTTAACCACTATAATTCTGCGCTCCTAACTTTACTATGTAGGTTAATTCATTATTTAATTAATTACCTCTTTTCTCCAGCATCATATTGTGAGGGTCTTGTTAATATGCCAATTTTGTTAAATAAACTTAACTTTAACTTAATTGATTCTATTCCATCCATTCATTCATTTACACTTTCACGTTTTAATGTTTCTTTTCGCTTCTTTTATACACATTTTCACTAGTTGTGGTTCCAAAACACTTCACCACAGACACTTGTTTATGGTTTAAAGTGTCCACTTAAGTACATCTTTCCGTCTCTCTGTTATTTGTTACTATAGAAACAGAAGGCAGTAGAACCAGAGCAATAATATAAACCACTGCTGTGAGTTATAGTTATAACATCTGTCAAAACTGCCATTAAAGAATATCAATCAACTAATTAGGTTTGAGAATTCAGAATTCTTTTTTTTTTTTCTTCTGTTCCCTTCACACATGTAGTGACTTATAGCGAAAAGGCATCAGAATAGGATCAGTGGACTTTTAACAGCATGAGCTCAGTTGCTCAGTTGTAAGTCTGATAAGGGTGTCTGCCAAATGCTGTAAATGTAACTGTTGCATAATGCGCTAGTTGATGGGTAGGTTGCTGTTCGCAAAACAGCTTCTCTTTTACAGTTTGTGCAACAGACCTGCTATTATCAGGTTCAGTTTGTTTTGTGTCTAGTCGAGTTTTTCTATGTCAAGGTTATTATGGTATAATGATGCCAGAATAAACCCTTGAAGCCACCGTGTGTACTGACTACTATGACCTCACCGTTGACATCCTAGTCACTGACCCGCTATGTGAATGCATGAAGCTTACAGTCACTTCAAGTTTGTCATGCTCAAATCTCGGGTCTTATTTGCTTTAGCTTGGCATGCTCAGTTGCTTACAGGTTATGATGGTCATGTCAGGAATGTATGTTCATTATGGGTTCTCATTTAGGAATCTTTGCACTCGGATGTCCGGAACAAGTTCCAGTGTTTCTGATTTCAGTGTTTCTGATTTGATCTGATCGCAGGCAGATTTTTCCCTTTGGCCTTAAAGTTTATTGTGTAACACTAAATTGTTCGAGAAAATCATGCCTGTTATTTCCCATCAAGTAATTTAACACATTACCGCTAGCCAAAAAAAAAAAAAGTTAATCCGTACACCTTAGTGGCAATAGAGTAAATCAGAACCACATTTACAGAGTAAATCACATTGCAATAGTGACTGTGTAATAAATAAGACATCTTGTAGAATAATGCATGGTTGCACATTTTAGTCATTTTTGTTTCAAAATTAGATTGTACTATAATTTAAAAACGTTGAGGTCATCGGATGTCAAGACAGATCTTCGGATAAATGGATGCTCTAAAACTTGAAGCTGGAGACAAGTTTTGTTTAACGACATGTTGATATAGATATGGTTGTGTCTGCTGTTGTTTAGGTTTTTGAAAATCCATAATGAGCTCTTGACTTTGATTTTTGGCATTGGTTCATGGAAACACCATTCTTTACAGGATTTGCATCACCTCAATGTGGACTGATTTATTGTTTTTGCTGATTCGAACATATACAATATCTGCTTATTAGATAAAGATGTTATGGATGATGAGGCTTGAGGATATGTGATTACCCAACCTTGCAGGTCTATTTGTTAGGAGGGCATGATGCAACTGCATATGGCTTTACAGATACCCAGGTCCCTGAACTTAAAGATCTGTTTACTAGAGATGATTATTAATAACAGAGATTAAATCATTGAGCAACCTTCAAATGCAGTGTTATTTTCCAGGTGGTTGTGTGTAAATGGCAGTAGGAAATGTAACCTTTGTTGATATATTTGGAGGCAAACTGCTGATTTGGGAGACTCGCTTTGTGGTAACTTAGAACCAACCTTTCAAAGTACATCACAACAACAGCCTTGAGTGCAGCAGGGCAGAAATCTTTCAGACACGATGCAGAAGAATTCTTGGGCACTGGTCTAATAGAAACGGTGGACTGGGCCAGTGACTGGTTAAAAATGTCAGGGAAGACTTGCAGAGACTTGTCAGCACAAAGTCCCGAGCACATGTTTAGTTATGCCAACAGAAACAGCTAAATTGTATAGATCTACTGTTCTGTGCTGAATGTACCTTTGCTATGGACAGTGATATTAGATAAACAACAGTGGAGGAGTTAGAATTTCAAGTATGGTCCTAACGTAGCAATTGAGCTTGTCTGTTGCGAAAGCATTTTTGCTTGTTGAAGAATGTATTAAAGGTTTTTGGTTACTGAAGGTCTGCAAGCATTTTCACATGCGTCTGGAAATCAGAGTTGCTTTCTATAGACTTCACCGATTTTGAAAAGTTTGGTTAACAAAAGAACAAAGACCGATGACTAACCCAAGTGGGGGTGGGAATTGTGTTGTGGTCTCCAATAGTAGTGGTAGGAGTTGTGCTGATGACATTTGGGCAGCCTGTTGCTTGCTAATAGGGTGAAGGGGTCCGATTCCCAGCACCACCAAGCCACCACTGTGGGTTCCTCAGCAAGACCCTTAACCCCCAATTGCTTAGTTGGAAGTTGCTCTGGATAAGGGCGTCTGCCAAATGCTGTAAATGTAATAGCCATGCAGTTCTTCCATAGGTAACTTGGCATTAGCATCTGGAGGGATGTATGCTGCTGTCAAACCAATAACAAAATTCTCCTGGTAGATAAAGGGGTCTGAATTTATTTATCAAATACTCCAGTTGAGATAAGCAACGACTTTTTTTTATTATTGGAACTTTGTTCACATGATTAAGTGTCCTTTAGCGCTGGATAATATGTATTATTTTTTAAATTATTTTATCTGCAGTTAGGTCTGTGCACCCTAATTTGTTAACATAAATGCACAGACCTCCACCCTTGTGCTTACCAGAGTTTGAGATGTCTTCAACGAAAACATTGAGTCCCTCTAGCTAAATGGCGATGCTAGAAATATAATTGTTTAGCCATGTTTCCATGACAATTGACATTACATTTCTAAAAGTCACAGTTCAGTGATTTTTATTCACCAGAGATTGTACATTTGCAGCTTTATCCTTTTAGTCTGGTTTTTTTTTTTTTGTTCTACGTTTTTGAGAAAAACTCTCAGCATTTCACTCTCATGCAGAATTATTGATCTGTTGAGCACCATTTTAAAATATTTAAAATATCAAGCAAATATCAGTACTAAAGTACTTTTGCTCTTTCTGGTTCATAAGCGATATTGTATCTCTACGCTTATCCAAAATGCAAATGTGTAAATAGCTCCAGTGAAATAGTTTCTGGATTCAAAACAGATCAGTAGCAGATCTATTGTCTTGATTGTTCTCAAGATCTCTCAAAGTGCTGACATTTTGACCCGCTTAGTCTTATTGTTCTCCATAGATGAGTGCTTGTATTAGGGTTGGTCTTTCTGGTCCACACTTTGGCAGACAGTATCTAATTGCATCTGGAAACAGGTTCTATGCGCTACTTATAGTAGACCTATTTCCATAAGATGCGGGACATAATGGAAGAAGGGGATGTCGGCACCGGCATGCTCAGCTGCCCGGAGGGGGTTGCTCCCTTTTCCTGAAACAGAGTGGCAGCAGCTTCTCTGGTGGGGGAACGCATAAATGCCATTCCTCCTAAACTTGTAATCTTGTGTCTTCTATTAAAACAGCAGTGGGGTAAATACCCTTAGAGCCAACTGCAGACTCTTTTAAGCCTGGTTTACATGTTGCAAATATTTGAAGCTAAAAGAAGTATTTGTACCTACTTTAAGGCTAAAAAAACTTTTTTTTAGTTCATTGTCTGGCTGCCACAAATGTGTAGGCTGGGATGTACAAATGGGTGAGCTCCTGTATCTACTCGTATCCTCTGCTGAGCAGAGCATGCAAGCAAAGCAGAGCAGTGTGATGATTGCTTGGTTGCTTATGGCCCAAAAAAACTACTAGGAACCACTAAAGTAAATTTCAGTCAAAGCAGTACAGTCCGATGACTAACCGTTATGTTTCAGGGTGACGTTTAGCTTCTACTTTTTTAAATTTAATTGGATTCATTGAATTGTCTTAAATTACAAGTATTAACGTGTCTTAAGCATATAATTTATTTATTTTTTTGGAATTAACTGTTTGCCGCACTACTACACTTGCATAGCAGATTTTGCTTTCTTAAAAATATACTTTTATTGTTGTGGGAGTTTCTTTTTTTGGGGGGGGGGGTCTTTAGAAAGGCGCACTCGGCTAAAAAGAAAATATTACCTCTTTTCGCCTGTTTTCACTGTTTATTTGTTAATTCTCAAGAAGGTAATTCTCTGATTTAAGAATCTCCAATTTCAGCTTTCAGCAATCATCACTGGAAATTTTTCAGACTTGACCTAAGTTAACTTGATGTAAAGCGAACGGGTCACGCTGTTTGTCGTGGCTCGATGGACGAGTCAATTTTAAGGACAGTCTGAAATAATGACAACTGAAATCCTACAGGGATCCCTGTGATCATGTTTGTAAAGTGACAAACAACAGTTGCTCTAGTAAACCTTTCATATATTTTAGGTATATTGTTGCATAAAGAGCCATTTTTCCAGATTAGTTTTTTACAAAATAATTCTGTCTTGATATATATACAGAAATGAGCACACAATGAACATGGGTAAGCATTAGGGTGGATCAAAGATGTTGTAGGTTTTTATTGACATTGTACAGGTTAGCAGGTCCACAAGACATAATGAATACATATGATGAATCCAGATGTTGTACATCTGTTGATTGCAACAATCCAGACACCACGTACATACCATACATGCCATAAATGTAATCTGATGTCTAAGTTCAAAGTAAAGCAAGCAAAGTAGGCTGGTGTTTACTTTTCATATGACGCCAGTGAATCGACCAGCAACATTAGCTTCTCTGTTCACATTTTCTTTTTAATTAGAAGTTGTTCAGTGTGGAGCAGGAAGGGTTGAGGGTGCCCAACAGTGACAGACTGGCAGTTGTGGGGCTTGAATACAGTACACCACTGACTGCCCCATTTGAATACAGTACACCACTGACTGCCCCACTGTTTTATAAAACCTGCATCTAAATCTATCAAGAAGCCTTCAGAAAATATGATGCTAGCTGAATGTTTTAAGGATTGCAAGCACAATATGCTGCATTAAAATGTTTTACCAGGGAACGGACTGGTCTACAATTACAACATTGTTTACTCTCAGTTAATATTACTGGGGTAGTTTTTAATCTGGCATTCTCTTTCACTTGCAACATTTACATTTTGTGGAAATTTACCTTGACCCTGTTATCGAAAGTGACTTTATCGAAAGTGATATTTATTTTTTATTATTTAACTGAGCATTTAATCGACCTGGGCCTTCTCAGGGTTGCTGTTGGAAACTAAACCCAGGTTCTTAATCTTAATCTCAATTTCTCCACCTAGGACACTGAGTGCTTATAATAATCAGGCAAATGCTGGAGTTTCCAAATAATTTCAAGTTTACACTGTAGACTGTAATTGCTGCAATGGTCTTTTCTGTTGGAAGTTTAAATGGACACAGACTTTATATTTTAATGCACCTAAACATAAAATAGATTGGTTGGTTTACATGTCAATCAATCTTATTGGCCTTTATAATCAGTTATAGAGTCATGAGCGTTAGCTGTCAGTCTGATTAGTAGCATGTCACACGCCTCTGTGGCTGTAAGGGTAGAGACTGACATTGCTCGGCACCGCAAGTGAGTGAAAAGTTATTTTAACAATACAGTTACATCATATGATATAAAAGAATGGCGAGAAGTCCCACAGAAGCGAAGCCACACTCACCCATGGCGGCACTTTGTCTAAATGCAGACAGAGGATTAATTAAGGCTGTAAAAGTTTCCTCGTAAAGTTATACAAAACCGATCAAACCGCATAAAACACAATGTCTAGAGTAGCAGCCTTCACATTTATTAGCTTCTTAACACACACACATACACCCTCTTACATGTGGTAGCCATATCTAAAACCCTGGTGTTCTACTCTGCATAAAAAAACAGCAGCAAAATCGACAGATACTTTAAATTAGCTGCTGTAATTAGGTTTTATTTGGGAATATTTTTGGGCAACACACTTTTCGAACCATGAACGCTAGGGCTGTTGTTTTTATTAGCATCTCAATTTGTGGCTGGAATGCTGCGCTATGCTTTTGTTGTGCAAAGGAGGAGAGATGGTGTGAATGTTCAGACAAGGCCCGGACACTCGGAAGAATCTCCAGTTACCCATTCCTTTCCCACCAAAGAAAAGTAGAACTCTTCATCCGGATGAATATATCCACCGGGAAACATTTTGGCAAAACTGCACCAAAAAGCAGGTTATAAAAGGAATAAATAAGATTTCCCTTAAACAAACGTGTCATATTTAGGCACCTTTTACATTTTTTTTATTCCTTGAAACGTTTTTTTTCTGTTTGAGAAAGAGATTTCCCATTGAAAGGAAAAAAAAATTCACTGAAAGAATTCTTGATTGATAAGAGTGTTACCTTTCAGGATAAGTCCACCCAAATCTAAGAGATTTATAGGATTATGAATACATTTTGTAAAATGGATGAATGTAAAAGATTTAAGAGCTAAGGGAGATTACAATGTTTTAGTTTGGACACTACCCTATTTATTGATTGATTGATTTTGTTTATTTTAAGACCAATGTTCACTTGCTCTAATAGCATTCCAAAGACTTGGAGATTTTAAACCAAGGCCCATTTAAGCTGTTGAGACTTATAAAAAATTACCTGAAAAAGCTTGAGTAACGGTATGGTTATTTTACCAGAGATTTAATTTAGTAAAAGGTAGTCACCATTTACAGAAAAACCTGTGTAAAAGAAGTAGGTTTAAATTCCCAAAACCACTAAGTTACCACTGTTGGGCACCTGTTGGGCAAAGCCTTTAACTGTCTTCCAAATACTAAATGATGTAAACGAAACATGGATAGTATTGACATAGATAGTATTTTTCTGTACATAAGTAGGAAACGTGTTTTATGTTAAATGTATTGAAGTATTAAAAGCAAAAATATATTTAAAAAACCTGACTGCTGATTTACAAACCCACTTAATTGCAGCATTGGTTAAATTGCTTTTGTAGGAAAGAAATATACTTTGGAGAAAAGTAAAATAATCCTCTATGTTTAGGAAATGTGATAAAGTAACAGTAAAAATTAAATATATAATTGAAAAAATATAAATATAGATATTTGGGGGAGAAAACTTTTACTTTCCTGTAACAAAGTATCATAACTTTGTTACATTACAGCTATTGAGTTTTGTCGGCTCTTTTTCACTAGCTATTGTTTTTCCATTTGTTATTCCATTTTTATAAATGCTGTATGCACCATGCTCCTCTAATGCTTGTTTTCTGTTTGTTTAGAATTCACTTCTTTCCCCTCTCTGGTTTTTCTAACTGGGAGACTCTTTGAGAAATTCCCAAGTCTTAAAATAGCCTCTGGGCCTTTTGCCCTTTTTTCTTTCTGATCCTCAGTGAGTCGGCACACTGAACACTCTGAGAGCTGTACTTCTGGCAGCGCCGGTTTCCTCTCTGGAAGAAAGGCGTGGTATGGGAAGATCAGCTCTCTCAGCACACACTCGGTCTCTGGGGAACGGAAAGCAAACATTGAAGAAACTAGTACACTCCTAACACTGAAAATTTCAGCCATAGTGAATAGAGTCAGCCCGTGTGCCAGTGTGGTACAATGCTTGTTTTAAGAAGCAACATTAACAAAAGTGATCTTACTTCGAACTGATTTTTATACCTTTATGACTAGGTATTTGCATGTTTTTATGGTTTAGGTTGACTCTTTATGCTTTAAAAAAAGAGCTTAATGAAGCCTCTGAAACAGCTTCACCAGTGTGAATCCAGCTGTTTAAAGCACAGCCTGCTGTTTTTGAAAGCTTCACAGAAAGAGGAAACAGGCCTAAGGTTCCCGGTCAGAACATGGGGTGGTCCTATTTCCTGTCAGAGGTTCACGATTGTAGATTAACTCTTCCTATGATGTCAACAGATTTGCGTTATAAAGTATCTGTTTGGCGAAAGTTTGCACCTCCTGTTCTGTTTTTGCTTCTGACTTTTATATTCATTTTATATTCATCCATCTTCTATACCTGTTTATTCCCTAATTCTTACAGGGGTCTACTTTAGTCTATCCCAGCGCACACAGGGCAAGCGGCAATGGTACACCCTGGACAGGTCTATCACAGAGCCACACATATAGACGTACAACCACACACACACACACACACACACACACACTTTTAAGAGTAACTATTAAGAGTAACTAATCAACCTAATGTACATGTTTCTGGACTGTGGGAGGAACCCGGAGTAAACCCAAGATGCTAAACTTCACACAGGAAGGCCCTGTGTGCCTGGGACATAAATCCAGAACCTTCTTGCTGTGAGGCAACCATTCTAACCAATAGACCACTGCGCCGCCCTTACTTTTATATTGCCTCAGTTTACGTTTAAAAAAAATATTCCTTTGCTGTCATAGTGGTGATTATGATTATAGCAAATAGTATTACAATTTAGGAGGGAAATAGAACCATTGTAAAACCATTGAAATATGCAAATTAGAAAATTTTGAATTTTGTTTTGTTTCGATAATTTTTTAATATCTACTATGCTCTGCAAAGAAAATATTGGTATAAAGATATAAAAAGTATAGCAATTGAGCAAGATTAAACATATCGCAATGTCCCTACAAAAATAAAGAAGTGTCTAAATGTCATACAAATTAGCAAAAAGTGCTGAATTTGATCTATTTACTATTTCAATGATTTATTTCTCTTTTATTTCTCTAAAAATATGAGGATTAACTGAACAAAGGGTTTAAAGGAATAAGGGGGGTTAACACTCGCGTTTGATCAAATTCTAATTTGATAGTTTTAGAATAAGACCCCTTCAAAAATGGCATTACAGCTTCGGTCTCGTATAGAAAAGAGCTTTGAAATGCGATCGCATTAGATTGGAGTGACTAGACAGGGTTGGATATAAAGGCACTAGCTGTTATGTCTGGCTGCTAATCTTACTGCTGCTTTCTAAATTAATGAAATAAACTTCAGCATCTGTTTTTAATTTAGAATGCAGCACGCCCAGTTTCAGGCCATGTCTCAGCTATGATGGTCAGGGTTTAAAGGTCACGAGCTACACGGACTTGTATCACGGGCACATTTTTCAAGGCCGCCGAAAGAACTGACGTATCTGTATCTCTCATTTAGCATGGTTTGGTCAGTGTGTTCGAAGTTTGACCCTTTTTATCAGAAAACTATTCAAGAAATGTGTTTTAAGACAAACAATAATCTTTTGAGGGCTCAGATGATAAACCCAACACTGACATACAATTAGTAAAAATAAATTATGATGAAACTCTTGGAATGCGATGAACACGACGCTGTCTGTCGTGTTACAAAAATGTATGTGCCAGACTAGGATGCAGATTAGAAACAAAGTTCCCACATACACAGCGCAGTTCATACGCAAGTGGCTTTTGTGGATTGGCTCTGCAACCCAGCACATGGGATTTAAAACAAACTGTGCAAACAAAGCGTGTCAGCTTTAATTTGAGCCTGTTTACATCTACCCTGGCGAATCGCAGGAATATCCAGCGCTTTACAGCCTCCCGACAGCGTGTCTTCTGCTGCAAAAGTTTTAATGGCAAACTAACAGCTGTGTTATTTTACTGTGCTGGCTAATATACTGCACTGTACATGTCTTATGTTTTACATTAGACAAGTTTTTAAATTTAATAATCTAAGCAATGATTAAAATATCAAATTATGTTTTCTTCACTTCTTACCTTTGCCTTTTTATATTGCTAACCAATCAATTCAAGGCCTTTTAGAGAACATGAATGGAGCATAACATGTCTACATTATAAAAAAATGAGAGCTGTGCTGTAGGTTTCATGTGACTCTTCTCTGTACTGGTGGTTAAATGACACCCCTCCTATGTCTAAACAGCTGATTTACTGTGTGTCTTTAAACATTTCACTACTTTTCCCAAAGTACTTAAATTAGCACTTATCTCAACTTTTCAGAATGCTTCAAGCATACCTCGGGTCATATGACAAGAACCAACCAATCTGCTTTCTGTAAGCTCATGTATAACAAATAAAGTTGTAGTGGTTAGCAGGTTCGCCTCACATTTAAGAAGGGCGTGGGTTCGATTCCCGGGTGTGTGGCCCTGCGTTCGGACTGGCAACCTGTCCAGGGTGTACCCCTGACTCCAACAGAACCCCCGTGACCCCGAGTTCGGGAATAAGCGAATATAGAAGATAAATGAATGAATGAACATAATTATCTGACAGTGTTACCCAACGTTGTACAGTGTACTGTATTTCTGAAGTTATGTGCTTTCCAGTTCATTCCAAATGCCTTGTTCAGGGTCTGTGCGGGATCCTTAAGATCTTCCCTCTCCTTATATTTTAATAAAGGGACATTATGATGCTACTAGACTGACAGAGGCTTGTAGCAGTAAATGAGATGGTCAAGAGCCCTCATCATCCATGGCCTAAGAGTTAGACCTAATAAGCCACATCTAGATAACTGAAATAGACTCAATGACAAAATGTGGTATCTAAAAGTTAAGTGTTATGTTCAGGTTTTAGTTTAATGGTAGAGTTGTTTGGTAAGCTAGGTTATTTGTGTTGACAGCTTCACGGGTAGTTTTGTATGCAGTTAGGGTTTCTATTCATGTATTCTATTCATGTACATCTATTCAGTAGAAGGGGTGGCTTAGTGTTTAAGGTGTTGGACTAATACCAGAAAGACTGGGTTTCGATGCCACCAAGCCATCACCGTAGGTCCTTGAGCAAAGCCTTTAACACCCAAATGCTTATATGTAGAAAGAGGTGAATGCAAGTTGATATGTCAAATGCTCTAAATGTATTTTTTTGCCTCGGCCAAGTTTATCTAGCTTTTATTTTCTGGCCTGTTTGTTGTGACGTAAACATACCATGTGATAAGTGTGCTTAATTTCTGTAGTGTGGCAAACCATGTATTGATTAGTGCTGTGTCAAGAAAAAATTATAATTATACGGTAGTGTATTGATATTTTAACCTGTAACACTTTTTATTTAAATGACATTTTATTTTTATTTAGAGTTCACATTTGACTTTCAAAATTCAGCTATTTGAACTTTTTTTAACACGACCTATGTATTGTAAGACTCTCGACAAATCCCCAGGCCCTAATATTAATCGTAGCAGGCCTAATGTCTTTCGAACATTTTTTAATTCTTAAATATAATTAATGACACTTTAGGTCAGGAACCACAAAACAGTAGATGAAGAACAGCCTCATCCTCAGCGACCGTGGTTAACACATATACAGACACACACACACAGCGGCTCTGATTGAGACCTGCTTTGTTCTGCCTGGAATGTGTTTATGGGCAGCTTCTTCCTGCCGAGAGTGTATTACACCCATTTCTGACCTGTGGGTGAAGAGATCAGAAGCCGCTGACAGACTGCACATATATTCATTAGAGATTGTGAGGAATGTTCCAGATTTTTTAGATGCCTGTACAGCTTTGTTCCACTAATGCCCTTACCTTTCAGCTAGAAGGTTTTCTTCATTTTTCACTTTGGTTGAGTTCTGTAGACAGGGTTTAAACGATGTCTCGTGCTTTGGAAATGTTTGTGCAGGCTGCTCAGACTCAATGATTCAATTGAATTCCCTTTAACCAGTTAATATTTTTGTCAATGTGCAAAGTTTTATTAAAATCAACCCAAAAAAATACATGCTCATATTGAATATTTTTCCCTTTCTCCTGTCTGTAGGATTACTAAACCCCTGACATTTGCCGACTGTGTGGGTGATGAGCTTCCCCTGGGCTGGGAGGTTGTGTATGACCAGCAGATTGGAGTTTACTACATTGACCACATAAACAGTGAGTTTAATGATTATATTATTATAGAGGTCTGTTTAATAATGAACTTTCAATTAAACAATTGATTGATATATATA
>JAOTQW010000014.1:10738262-10749630 GCA_026260075.1 Sisor rabdophorus
AACTTGTATTCAATACAGCGCAGGAACTCAAGCGCCATCTAGTGGTTAGTGGAGGACACTTGCACATAGATCCATTCATTCATTCATTCATTTATTCATTCATTCATTCATTCATCGTCTCTACCCGCTTATTCCCTAGTTCGGGGTCACAGGGGTCTGATGGAGCCTATCCCAGTGCACATAGAGCGAGAGAAAAATCTCACACAAACGTTGGGAGAACTTGCAATTCATTCATTTATTCATCTTCTTTACCTGCTTATTCCGTAATTTAGGGTCAAGGGGTCTGCTGGAGCCTGTGCGTGGGGAGAACATGTAAACTCTGCACAGAAAGACCTCGTACCTGGGAATCCAACCCATCCAACCCCTTGTTGTGAGGTGACCGCACCCCCACCTGCATTTTCCATTATATCATAAATACACATGGTATTTCAATATAATTTTTAAAAAATGTTTTTCATGTCATGAAAATGTAAAAATGTGTTCAATTGGTATTATGTCACAAGATTAATGTTTTTTTCATTTACACTCTTGCATGTGTATTGATAGATACAACCAGCATTAACCAGCACAACCTACATTTATTAAATCGTCAATCACACCTAATGTACATGACCTCGGCACAAATGACTAAACCTTATGTTTACAACTTAAAGTTTTGCTGACATTTAAAATCAACATAGTTTTTATTAGATGTTTCATTCCGGTGATCAGTGATTGAGCTTTTTGTTTAATAATCTTACCATTTGCATAATGACAAACTACTTGTGATGGGATTCATTTGCAGTAGAAGATTAATATAAAAATAAAAATAGTGACATACATTTTTGACCCGCTTTATTCCTTCACCGTGTTGTCATACTGTGACCCGTATAAAAAAGCAGACTCTTATTAAGACTAGGACTAATAATATAATTAATTTAAATTTGCTTGGAAAAAGTCCTTAGGGCTGCAAAAACCACTCATTATAGCTATGGAAAAGGTTTGTCATCAAACCTGCAGTCTTGCTTACACACCTGTCTATCTGTTACCTCCATTTCAACTTGGAAACCAATCCCAACAGTGACAAACACCTGACAAACCACATCGTTCTACATTCCTTCCCTCCTTCGCTTAACCATGGAAAACCTGTATTTCCTGTCCTGGTTACAAGATAATCTCATTTCAGGTGTCTGGCACCGTCATTATATTAGTGTGTTGGATGTTGAAGAGACAACCATGGAAGAAAGCACAGAGGAGGACATTGAAACTCTGATTGAAGATTTAGACTTTATCCCTGGACACTTTCACCTGCTGCTGAATCTTAACATTGAGTCAAACAAACCGGCCAATCTGCGCCTCTGTGATACGCAGATAAAGCGCGAGAACCTACAGGCTGAGCTCGAGGCGGAGACAGGTAGGTTTCAGTACGCTATACGAAACATGCTGGGCCTGCTAGCCTACCATCTCGATAAACTCCATGAAGCTGAGGAGGTTTTTCGTAGCATCTGCCAAGAAGATCCAGGAAACCTCAACGCCTGGGCCAACCTAGCTCACGTGTACGAGCAGCTTGGGCGAGATAACGAAGAGAGCGAGTGTTTAGAACGAGTAAAATCTCTTATGGATCTAGAGACCAGTGAGAGTTCAACAGAGGGAAAGCTCAGGGCAGCACGATGCCTGACAGAGCAGGCTTTTGCACAGATTCATGATGTGGAGCTGGAGAAAGAAGATGACCTCCAGGAGAGACTGACCACTGCACTCACTTTGTATAACCGGGCTCTTCATTATGGAGCTGAACTGGTAAACAATCTTTTCCTTGAAAAAAAAATTTATATTGCCAAACTTTTTATTCATACAGAAATTAACACATTATGACTTTTTTATTCTCACAGCTCCCTCTGGAAGAGAAGTGCGGCTGGTATTTTAAAATGGCAACAATTCACATAAAGTATAATATCTTTTTTTTTATATAGTTAGGCAGTTCAGAAAGTTTTACGAGACACTCAATATATTCTTTTCATTGTCTTCTTGTTTTTACAGATTACACAGTATTGCCCAGGATTCGAAGGATTTAGAGCATGCCAGGCTTATACACTATAACAAAGCGCTGATGCTGCTAACAGAGACTCTTAAAACAGAAACAACACATCTCAAAGGTAAACATTTGATACATTATTATCTGATTACCAACAACCCATACAAAATGTTATAGCATTGTAGAGTAAATCTTCTATAGTAAACATGTAGTAAAATTTCCTGTAGTGAATACAGCAAAGTTTACTAATACTAATGTTTACATATATAACATATAATCACAAAAAATGCAATCATGCAGTCATTCGTTGTGTTAATTTTACACTTGTTGTAGCAAGTTTATATACTAAAATAAATTACTGCAATAATCATTGTAGGACATTCTCTACAACTGTATAATACGAGCAGAAAGTGTATCAATGCAGCATATACAAAATCTATAAAAAAAATAAAACCAAACATGTTATGAACTCAATGATCTGACCTTGATGTCTAATAGAAATCTAAATCTAATCTTTCACAATGTAACACACTGTTCAGTATTAGCAAATCTGTTTCCCATAAAACAACTCTTTAAAATATTGTTGATCAGTTAACTACAGTTTTATTTAGAGTGCGACGTAAACATTAACAAAGGGTATTTACTATAAAAAAATAATAATTTCTTTAGTAAATACACTATACTGGCAAAAGTTGCTGGTCACCTGAGCATCACAAACACATTGTATTAGAGATTTATTTTCATTTCGCTCCTAAGCTTTACTCTTTTAGCAAGACTCCAATGTGATGGTTAAAGGTGAGATATCTCTCCATATTTGTATTAGTGAGATCAGACACTAATGTCAGGTATGGAGGTTTGGGGTGCAGTCAGCATTTCAGTTCATCCCAAAGGTTTTCAGTAGTGGTAAGATCAGGACTTTGTTTCGGGCACTTGTATTTTTTTTACTCAATAATAATAAGCCAGCATGTGATAGTGTGTTTAGGAGCTTTGTCCTCAGGGTGATTGTCATGCTGGAACACTGTTGGACTATCTTAGTTCCTGTAAAAAAATAATGTAATGCTACAATATATAGAAAAACATTTTAGACAACTTATTTGTAGCAACGGTTCAGAGAGGAACTACAAATGGATCTGATGGTCAGGTGACCACTGCAAAAGTTTAGCAATATAGTGTACTTTGATATGATACAGTTTACTCTAGTAACTTGTAAATTTTTACAGTATTTACTAGTATTTCAGTTCATTTGAGTTAATACTAATGTACGCTGTAGTAGGATTTAATTAAAAAATTTAAATATATGAGAATTCTAGAATTTACTGTATTGAATTGTAAAGTATTTGGGGATATTTTTTCATGGGAAAAGCATTAGATTTTTTGTAAATTTCACAGTAAATGCCTTTTACAAGTCTGTTTGACTTATGTGGCAGGCTGACATGCTGTTATGTAATAGTCCATGTGATACAGACCTGCCTGTCTAGTTTCTAAAATCACATTTTACGTTTGTCTGTACTGTGTTTTCAGCGCTTGCCTGGTGTTACATTGGTCTCATGCTTGAGAAGAAAGACGAGTTCTCCACTATTCCAATGTCAGTTCATGACTGTGGCCTTTCCGGAACCGAACCATTGTCATGCTATGGATCGGTACTGTGTAATAATCCAGACACTGTAGACATCATTTCAACCATAAATAGTATAGTGAAATTAAACAACGTTTCTCCAGGATCATCCGGCTACATAACACAACACAGAATTACACAAAACAGCAGGAGCTACATTAAACGAAAAGAGCAGCACAGAGCTAAAGACTAAAGAATGAATCAGCCTACCAACAAAAAAATGCATGTGTGCAACCTTGTGCAAACAGTGCATAACCAACAATGCAAATAACACTTCAGACAAATAATATCACAAAAAGACAATTAAACACAATTAAATAACAGATACATAAAAAGGTCTGTAGATTTTCATTTTGTGAATAGCAATGGTGGATTGGTGGTTAAGGCTCAAGGCATGCAGATAAACATCACGGGTTCAAACCTCAGTTCTGCCATACTGCCACTGCTGAGCGCTTGAGGAAAAGCTCTTAATCCCTCTTTCTCCAGGGATGCTATATTATGGATGAACCTGTGCTTCCTAGAAAGCGGTTATATAAAAAAGACATGTTTCCATCTTGTGTTAGAAAAATGTTGCTTTTTGTTCTGCTGAGGGAGTTTCATAAAAATGATCTGATGATCCAGAATCATGATCTATAACATCCTCACTTCATTCTATATGTTTAATAAGATATATAGTTTTACCTGAGAGACGTTTTCTCATAAGTGTTGATTTAGGGCAGCCTTAGGGGTTAGAACTGTTGCCTCACAGTAAGAAGGTCCCAGATTTCTATCCCCTACAGGTGTTTTCAGTGTGGAGTTCGCATGTTTTTCCCTTGCTTGTGTGGGTTTACTCCAGGTACTCCGGTTTCATCCCACAGTCTAAAAACACGTATGGTAGATTGAGTGTGTGGGTGTGTGTGGCTGTTTGTCTGTATGTGGCACTCTGATGGACTGGTGATCTGTTTATGGGTTAACCCCTGCCTGGGGAGAACATGCAAACTCTGCACAGAAAAACTCTGTGCCTGGGATTCGAACCCAGAACCTTCTTGTTGTGAACCTTCTGTGAACCACTACGCCACTGCCATTTTGGAAACAAAATAAACAACAAGGATAATTCACTTTTTTTAAGCATAAGGGAGATGTGTCAGTATTCATAGTGGTAGTAATTACAGTCTTAAGACACAGTAGATGTTCGCACACTTTAATTAACATGCTATTTTTCTAATTAAACCATTTTTCTTTATTACATTTGTCCTGGACAGAAAATGCACTAATGTCTTAATATTTTTAGCAGTGATAATTCATCTGGTATTGTTTTTGAATTTGTTATTCAAAATTACCAAAATAATAATTATATTTTTTTGGGTGTGTTTATAGGGAATCAAATTGGCCACTGATGACGCATTCACACTGAATCAACTAGCCAGCTTGTTTTTTTGGTCATGCAAACATGAGATGTCAATGGGCATCTGTAACATGGCCCTGGATGTACTGCCTGATGCAGAGTTGAATTGGAAAGCATACTGCACTCGAGCTGAGGTATGACATATTTATTGTTATACAATTAACGTGTATTTTATTTTGGTATACACTAAAAATATTTAGGATTGATGTCTGAAATAAACATGAGACAATGATGAAGAATGTTTTAGCTATTATTTTTGTAACAATATTTACAATATTTACAATATTGTAAATATTATTTTTGTAACAATATTTACAATAGTCTCACCAATCACTAGTGTGGAAGTGGTTGGTTGTGTTGAACTGATACCAGAAAGACTTTAGTTGGATTCCAAGCACCACCGAGTCACCACTGGGGGCTCCTGCGCAAGGCCCTTAATTCGGCGTCTGCCGAATGTTGTAAATGTTTTAGCAGGAAAATGTTCCAATCAAACCTTTTGTTTTAACTCGCTTTTTTTTCAGAGGGCAACAAAAGATAGTGAATAATGAGTAGTTAACTTTTGACTGGCTTTATTTATCGTCATGGTATATCAGTTTTGATTTTGGAAACATGTGTTTCAAAAATGTAAACATCTCCAGTTTACTTAATTAATTATTTCTTATGGTTAATTCATAGTTCTATAACCGTTTTTCCATTTTAAAAAAAGTTTATCAGGTACAAACAATGACATAAGGACATACCAAAAACATCATAGGAACATTATACATTAACCCGCTTACATTTTCATTTCGATTCTAAGTACCACCAAGTTGCTACTGTTGTACTCCTGAGTAAGACCCAAATGTAAGTCAATGATGTAAGTCGTTTTGGATAAATGTAAATGTATATTTTTACTCATAAGAACATTTTCCTCATGAGAACATTTGGTCAGAACAGTTAGACAACTTTTTAAAAACATTAGCAAACATTGTGGGAGTATTACCTGTTATATGGACTTTAACAGTTTATAGTGCTAAATGTCCCTTCTTGGTTCGTGCCTTGAGTTTCATATGAGAAATATACTATATTATGTATACTATATTTCACATCTGAATGGCACTGAACAGCATTTTAAAAAAGAAACCTGATACATAGATCAGATACAAACCTCCACTAAGGAAAATAAAAAATAATTCACAAAAAAGGCAGGGATGAGTCCGGTTTTGTAAGTTTGCTCAACACTGAAGCTCATTAGTCTCGCATGGTGGAGGTAATGATATGGCTTGGGCTTTTATATTATTTCTTCTCGAACAGACTTTTACTTACTTTTGTAATTGATGGTAACAGCAGAATAAATTCAAAAGATTACTGTAATGCATCCAAATTTATTTGGAGGAATGTTATCATAGTGCAAAACAGATACAAATCAAACCATAAAACAATAATACAAATGACTTATTAAACTAGCAAGTCTAATCACCAGATCTTCAACTATTTAAATGTTCATGTCGAATGCTGAAGAGGAAACCGAATGTATAATTCAACAAAACAAATTACACGCCAAAAGGAACACCCAAAAAGTTTTTTAATAGTTGAATGACTTGATTCAGTTATTAAAATCAAGGAAATGCTACAAAATATTAGTGTTATGTTTAAGTGTTGTTTACATTAAGAACTTTAGTTATAATACCTGAAATCAAAATGCAGTATATGTTTGTATCAATTATCATTTTACCACAAACCATCTCAAGTCTACTTTCTAAAAAATTTGGAACTTGTTTTAAGAGCAGCTGTTTTTTATTTCAGATTAAACTCACAAACTACATCAATTCCTTGGACCAGGCAAAGCTTGGACTGAGCGGAATCCCTGACCGCCAGGATCTGAAAGAGGCCCGAGCCGACCTAGAGCGTGTGTTGACTGTTCAGCCGTGTCTCAGGACTCACCTAGAGATGGGACAGGTGAGAAAAGATGCTTAATATACCTAACACCCGCAAAAATACTTTAAATACTATGCGCCTTTCATGTTTTTAATAACAGTACAGTGCATTGCAGTGTCAGCACTTATTATTGATCATGCGTGAGATATTACTCTTAATTGCATTATTGGGTGTCGTCCAATAAAGAACAGGTTTCCTGTTACCCAAAGTCACTTCCTTATGTCGTCTAGGTACATTTAGTTTAGCTTGATAGATGCTTTGTCAAATGTTCACTGTCAAAAAGTAATGACAGATAGGACAGCTAAATTGTTTAGGAACCCAGTGATGGTGGTATTTTGGCAATTTTAAGATTTGAATTTAGTCCTCAAACTAATAGCCCAACACCCTTAAAAATCTTTTCGAAGCACTTAAAATTGCAGTATTGGATAGTTTAAAGTCTTTTATTTATGGCTCAGATTAAAAACAAATTAAAGATCTTGAGAATTATATGTACCTCTGCTTTTTTCTGACAGGTCTACTACTACATGGGTGTGGATGCTGTGAAAGAGAGTATAATGGTGGACGAGATGGCTGTAAATCAGGCTTTGGTCAGCCTGGCACAAGCTTTAAAGTACCCACTAGGTTCCACACTGCCGGAACTACATCTCTTGCGTGGTCGCTGCCTGCTGCTCAAAGGAGAGGAGGAGAATGCCATTGACTGCTTCCGACAAGCCCTGCAACTGGAACCACCTGGTAGTTATAAGCAGCAGGCACTCCACTTCCTGCTGGAGGCATTGTTGACCAGTTTTGCCAAGACCACTGGGGACATCAATCACATTTTATTCCAGGTGGAGGAATGTGTAAAGCATGCTGAGGAGAGACATGGCACTAATGCCGTCCGGGCAGAGCTCAGGGTTTTGTGTAGGACCTACACTGATGAAGTCACAGAGCTGTCAAGGGAACTGGTGAGAAAGGGGAGGTTGGGAATGGTGAGGAGACTGCTGCAGAGTATACAGCCCCGAGGATAAATTACCTCTGGGCAGATAGCTGTTGATTTGAATGTAAAATATGAAGGACCTGCAGGACTGAATTGGATGCTTTGAAAAAAGGATTTTCAACAGGAATCCCAGACTGCTTATCCATTCCAAACTGATAATTACTCTATTGCTTGACAACAAGGTGAAAAGAGGTCTAAAAAGGATATACCCGCATTACTTGTACAATAAAATACAATTCTGAAATTCTGCATTTAAATTACAAAATTGCTGTTATTTTTCTGTGAATTATTTGTTATTTATTATTTGAGTCACATCTTTGTTTATTAGGTTAAAGTTTTTCAGCACAGAGGTTACATTTGTCAAACAGGCTAAATTGAGTCACTTGCCTTAGGTCTGTAATAGTAATTATAATGAAATGTCTGATTGTTAGTATTAACCTGACTTTGAATTTACCACCGTTTATTCCAGTAAAAGAAGGGATGACCAAGGAACAGTATGAATGATTAAAGATTTTAATCAAGGTTGGGTTTTTTTTTAAATTTAACAATTACAAAACATGGTAAAACATCAGACAAATTTTTGCTTTCTCAGTAAGGTGAGGCTGAATGACCTACGTCAAAATCCTGTGTCCATATACTTCAGGCAGTTTTAAACTAATATCAATTAAAATTAGAGCAGGCTAAACATACAATTTATTATAATTTAGACAGTATAATTATTATTTATTGGTTTGATGTTTGTTATTATGACTGATTATTACATTGCAATGCATTAATGTTTCCATTTCATCACATGTACAATCATACACAAAACAACATGTAGTAAAGACTTGCAAAATAAAATAATGGATACACAGAATAGAGTAAAAAGAAAGCGGGATTACAATACATGTTTTACTAAAGGCTTTTATTTATGTAACCGCTCTTTCAATCAATAAGTAAGGAATTAGTTAACTTGATCCACAGATGGTTTTTATTTTACAAATGACAGTTATCATGAAAGAGTATTTTTCTGGGTGTAGATAGAGCATTAAAACTGATTTGGGTGTTTATTAAAACAAAGATAACCTTTGACAAAGTGATCTCAAGCAGCAGTTAGAACATAAAACTCCTCAAAGGTCAACACGCGCTCAGTGTTCTTTAATAATATCTTATGTCAGTCTATGGACTTTCTTTCCAGATAGAAACTGTTTATAAAATGGTGACCCTTTTACCAATATGATGAAGCTTGGAGTTCCCGCCTTTACACTGCATCTAAACGAAGAAAAAAAAATTTATTAAAAGAGCACACGCTACAGTATTCAATACAGTTTTAATAAATCATTTTTAATCATTTTTCAAGTCTCTTTACTTTAACGATAATCCACCACTACTTCATTGAGCTCAGATACAACAAAGACATTTATTAATTCATTCATCTTCTATACCCGCTTTTTCACTAATTCGGGGTCATGGGGGTCTGCTGGAGCCTATCCCAGCACACATAGGGCGAGAGGCAGAGGGTACACCCTGAACAGTTCACCAGTCCATCACAGGGCCACATACAGACAACCACACATTCACATTTACCCCTATGGGCAATTTAGAGTAATGTACATGTTTTCGGACTGTCGAAGGAAACCAGACTACCCAAGAAACCCACGCAAGCGTGGAAAGAAAATGAGTTTATGAAAACTCAGCACAGAAAGACCCGTGCCCAGAAATCAAACCCAGGACCTTTTTGTTATGAGGCGACCGTGCTAACCACTACGACCCCGCGCAGTTCAAATTTGCATCTTTAAAAAGAAAAATCACCCTGGACGTTGTAGGACATGTAAAAGAGTTGTCTCCAGATCCTCTTCATAAAGGTCACCCTTCTCATGGTCTTCAAAAAATACCTATATTAACAACAAGTCAAATAAGTAAACTCCAGAGTCATAAATACATGACAATAAAAACAAACAACAAAAAAATTAAAAAAGCAACCCGTTTGGTTATAACTGGAGTGCTACACGGACCTGAAGATTTAGTGGCTGATATTTTCTATCTGTGTCCCATGGAGGAAGTTCCTCACCAAACATTACTGCCAGGTGATCTATAAAGCTAAACAAGGAAGAAGTGTTTTGTTATAAATGTAAAAATGAATTGTAGGAAAAACAGCAATGTGAGGGTGATGTATATGTAACATAACAAACACAAAAATAATACCATGACTTCATCCAAACATTTAAAAAATGTAAATCATTAAAAAAATGTAAATTATTTATTGTTAAATGCTATTAAATTAGAATCATATAAAAGGCTCTTTGTGTTAAATTGATAGAATACATGATTGACTGTATAAATAATAATAAAAAGTGCATACCTAGAGTTTTCACAGAAAGCTGAGATAAAGTCGGTCTGTCTGTGCTCCGGATAAAGGAATAACACTGGCCAGTGAAGGGCGCCCTGCTCATCCAGATACACCCGTGCTCCAGTGGCTTCCTGAGAGCAAAGTCCATCCAGACTCAACTCATTCATGGTTTCTCCATCTTCATCCTCACTGTCAGAGTCTCTGTGCTGAGCCTTCTCAGGTTTTAGAAGTCTAACACCACGTTCCTAGTCCAAATAGAGTGGTCATCATCATCAGTTTCAAAAAATAAAAAGTGCTTTGAGCGTGTAATGTTTATTATACGCAGCATTACCTTAATAGCAGCCAATAAAACACCTCTGTCATTCTGATGCTTTTTCTCTTTAACTTTAGCCTTTCTGGCATCTCGATCTGCTGCCCTCTGAAACACACATTTTATTAACAATAATCAGCATAAATATGTTGCAAAACACTATAAAAGAAAATTATCTTGTGAGTGATGAATGAAAATCAAAGCAATAGTAGCCAAACTTTCATTTTGAAGATATTATGGGCATTGTTTGCCTTTATTGATAGAAGAGAGGGCGGCGCGGTGGCGTAGTGTTTAGCTTGATTGTCTCATAGCAACAAGGTCCCGGGGTTTGATTCTTGGGCATGGAATTCTATGAGGAGTTTGCATGTTCTCCTCGCGCTTGCGTAGGTTTCCTACGGGTACTACGGTTTTCTCCCACAGCCGAAAATGTGTGCTGGGATAGGCTCCAGCAGACCCCCCTGACTCAGAGTTAGGAATAGGTGGGCATAGAAGATGAATAAATGAATGAATAAAAGGACAGATGGATGAAATTGGGGAGACAGAAAGAGAGGTTGGACCACAAACATGGCGCCAGTCAGTGTGTATTTTATTTTACTTTTATTTATCATATTATTTAGTTAATATAATAGTAATAATAATAAAATATCATATAGTAATAATAATTTATTCATTCATCTTCTATACCCGCTTATTCCCAGACTTTCCGGGGTCATGAGGGTCTGCTGGAGCCTATTCCAGTGCACATTGGGCGAGAGGCAAAGGGGTACACCCTGGACAGATTGCCAGTCCATCGCAGGGCCACACACACACATACACACACACA
>JAOTQW010000014.1:10757342-10790382 GCA_026260075.1 Sisor rabdophorus
ACTCCGCACAGAAAGACCCCAAGCCCGGGATTCGAACCCAGGACCTTTTTGTTGTAAGCCGATGGTGCTAACCACTGCGCCGCCAGATTTTAAAATGAAAAAAGTAAATATCTTGTGTGGTGGCTATTTTATTTTAACATTTTAATGAGAAATGGTATTAAGCTCTACGTACATGTTTAATATGTACTGGGGCTCGGGTTTATGTCTGCCTGGGTGCTGGCGCCCAGAACATAGGGGTCTTTGTCTGTTTAACTGTCGTCGTCCCCGTCTCTGGATGAAAGTATGTTCCTTTTGCCACATATGCATTCCATAGGGCTACAAAAGGCGAAGACAAAGAGGTCTCTTCATCCGTATATGTATGCATTGTGCTTTTTCATTTTATCTTTCTTGTTTACCTTTATGTTTCTTCCTGTAACGATTTTTAATTTATGTAATTAATGTTTTGGTTTTATTTACATATTTATTCAAATAATAATAAGATTTCCTTTTGAGTTTAACCATATTAGTTTTATTAGGAAAGGAGTTTATCAGTAGAAGTGGGAAGCACATCGTAGCATATGGACATGATATCAGAGACAAAAATGTCTGTATTAAACACTTCCTTCTGTTACATTTCATCAAAAACTACACAACCTAAAGTATCTGTATATGGCCAAAAAATTTGGGACACATTACCAGCACACATTTAGGTGTATCTTCCTTAAACTGTTTCCACAAATTTGAAGGCAGACAGGTGTCTAAGGTGTTTAGTTCCTTCAGAGGAACTAAAAGATCCAAACACATGGCCGTGTTCCCGAGTTTACTGAAGACTTGATGTGTTGCGGTTGGTGTGGAAAAACTGTACAAAGCCCTGATCTTTACGAAACTAAACACCTTTGATGAACTACACCTCAGACCCATTTACCCAACATAAGTACCTGAACTTTTCTGGCTGAGTGAGCAAAACACCACATCCACGTTGCACAACTTTACAATCGCTTTCCAGATGTGCGGAGGATATAGTAAACTCAAAAACAAAACTGAATCTGAATTAGGATGTTTAAACACATGTACATGTTATGATTAGGGGACTTATATATTTATATATAACTTATACTTAAATACTTTATATCAGATCAGACATTCTTTGATCTGATGCCAGGGGCCCACTTGACTACAGATCTTGAGATTTTCCCAGCCCACCTGATTTAGCCTAAGCTTAAAGTGTACAAAGCTTAAAATCGTACAGAATTTTAAAGGAGTTAAATAGTTTTGACTTTCATTAAAAAGTGCATCAGGGCATCTTTACTGAGAAACATGGTCTCCCCACTATTTTGACACACCACCTCAAACACAGGCAGCGGCTCCATGGCCTTCTGCCCAACCACCACTACATACGGGTAACCCAGCAGGTTAGCATCTTTTAGCCGCTTTCCTATAGTCAATTGGGTTCTGTCATCCAGAACCACTTCTCCTTTTAGATGTGGTAAACTGTTTCCTAGGCTTTGGGCGAGTTCTTCTGCCAAGTGGATGGCTTCACCGGCTTTGCTGCCTTTTTTAGGGGGCAGGATGCACACTTGATAAGGTGCAAGAAGCTCAGGCCAGCGAATCGCCTGTTCAGTGGAAAGCACCTCAATGGATGCAGCAAGGATGCGGTTAACACCCAGGCCAAAGCAGCCCATCTCTGTCACTGAAGGCTTGTTCTGAGCATTCACAAATGTAGCTTTAAAAACTTTGGAATATTTTGTTCCAAGATAAAACGTATGTCCCAGTTCAATGCCTTTGGACTCAGTTAGAGTCATGTGGCACTCAGGGCAGTCAGTTTGACCCGGTATGATGGTTTCACCGTTGGCCGAGAAGCCGCAATTCCCACATATAAGCAGATGGTCTTCGCCGATATTAGCTGGAAGATGAAACTCGTGTGAGAGCGTTCCACCGATATTACCACTGGCAGCTTGCACCTGTACCCACTTCAGTCCGAGGCGGTCAAACAGGCGAGAGTAAGCCTGGCACACGGTTTGGTAGGTGTGCAGTGCGGCTTCCTCGCTGATGTCAAAGGAGTACATGTCTTTCATGTAGAATTCTCTGCCTCGAAGCAATCCAAACTTCGGCTTCTGTTCATCACGAAATTTTCTGGTGACCTGCAAAAATCCAACCTGTAAATAATGCAGAAAAAATATAACAAAGTACATCAAAAAGAAAGTAGTTTCTATGGCTGATACCTGGTAAAGCAGCAGAGGCAGTTGTTTATAAGACAACATGCTCTGAGCTGCCAGCAGATCTGTTACCGCCTCTTCGTGCGTTGGACCCAGGCAGTACTCCTTATCGTGTCGATCCCGCAGCCTAAACATCTCCTTTCCCATTAGCTCCCAGCGCCCACTTTGCCTCCAGAGCTCGGCACCACTCAAAGCTGGCATGTCCACCTTCTGCCCACCGATAGTCTGCATTTCTTCATCAATGAGCCTCACTAGCTTCTCCATAGAGCGCAAGGCAGCAGGAAGGTAGTAGAAACAGCCTGGGTTGGAACTGTATATAAGACCAGCTTGCAGCATAAGCCTTTGGCTTCGACACGTCATGTCACCCGTATCCTGGCCTTCACGGAGGTTAGATGGCTGGAAGAGTCTTGACACCAGAGGAGTCTGAGCCAGTGGTTTGGAGGAAATGTTGGCTGAGCACTGTGAGGCTTTTGGCTGGCAGTGATGACTCCTCCTGCAGGCTTTGCTCAGTAAGCCGGGCAGCAGGGCACATGCGTTGCGCCAACAGACGTAGGTCAACACTTCCATTGTAAAGGCTTCTGTGAGAAAACACGAGGATTCACACAGTTTAGCGTCATTCGTGTTTAACTCTGATTCAAAGGTCTATGTGACTCACTCATCTTTTTTTCCATTTTCTGGAATTTACCCTTATCCACACTAATGTATTAATTTTTTTTTGAATTAAGCTCAAGTTCTGAGCCTTCTTCAATCGTTTGGTGGTCAGAAGTCTGCCACTCCTGGGTCCTTGAACAACACCCTTCGTGCTCCAGGGGCGCTGTATTATAGCTGATCCTGTGCTCTGCCCCCAAAATTTCAAGGTGGGATAGGTGAAGAAAAACAGTATCCTTATCCAGAGCGACCTACAACTGAGCAATTGGGGTAAAGGGCCTTGCTCAGGAGCCCACAGTGGTGGCTTGTTGGTACTGGGACGCGAACCCCGGTCTTTCTGGTATCAGTAAAACATTTTAACCACTAGACCACCACTTATATGTATATTATGTGTCTGCCACATACAATTGGAATTTTAAATTACAGGAAAATTTCCTTTTGCCACTGTGTCTTCTGACTTCTTCTCTCATCAATGATCTGAACATCATAAACATCTGGATTGGCATGCAGCTGCATTCTGCTGCCTAGAGCCCAAGGTCAGTAAATGATAAGGTATTGGAAGTATTTCGAAAATATTATTTAGACCTATTTAAACAACTTTTCACTAGGACGTTTATAAACAACAACACATTTATTCATTTATTAATAACATTAACACACCTTCTACAACAGCAGAGCGTATATACCCGTAATAGCTTTGACACTTTATAGCTAGTTAGGATGCTAATTGTGGAAAAGTAATTAGAAATCAACAGTAATTAAAACCTAATCTTACCGGGTATAATGATAATACTTTAATATATTACAGCCTTTAATTATTCACACAAAACTTCAATTTTCAGTTCAGTTTGATACATGCAGGCGACATGACAGCATGGACGGCCCTCGCCAAAACATAGCTTGTATTTCAATACTCTCACTTCCTCCCTTACAAAGTGCACTTCATAGGGTATCAGAGACTCATTTAGAAGGCATATAAAGTATCTTCGTTAGCTACACAGCCGTTTGGAGATAAACCTTATTTCTTCTTTTGCGGATTTTGTTGGTGTTGCGATATTAAAACTATTGCCATCTAGTGGTTACGTATGGTAGCTCCAAGGTTTGTTACCATAGTAACATTACGTTTTAAATTATTCGGTCAGCCGATAAGAATAATTATTGAATTTAAATTTATTTTTTTATTTATTAAGCAAGCGAACTGATGAAAGGAAAAAAAAACTGATCAAGGGATTTACACCATTTTATTTTACACCATCCAGGATACGAAGCAGTCACGTGGACCTGATCGCGTTGTTATAGCAACACAAATACAGCAGCGTGCCCGAGTGTGGGTCGTCGATCTCACCTCGGTTACTGGATTTACTGCTGTTTTGTATAAATAAAGAGAAATCATGTCCAACACCACGGCACAGCAAGCCAGACACCCTCTAAAAGTGACTCCGTAAGTTCTCCTGCGTTGATACCATGTCTGTTTAATGTAATCAACATAAGGATTTAATGTGCGCTTATACTACCATCATTATGGGAATGAACTAAAGTTAGAACATAAACATGAATTACTAGCAACTAGGTTAAAATAATCAACCCCGATTTAACCCTTGTTTTGTTAAAGTAAAATTACAAAACTAAACAGTTTCACGTTTCTGTATTGAAAAGCTTTTTATATTAGATCACAGATTAGATCATTTTAGATTAGATTAAATTACATTAAATTAAATTACAACTTTAGATTACATAAAACTTGATTAGATTAAAAATTAAATCAATTTAATTGCATTTGCAATTTGAGTAAATACAGAGCCAATAAAATTAGAGTTAAAAATAGCAATGTATAAATAAAAATATATAAATATTATTACATATGTATTATTGATTCATTAATTAATCTTTTATCCCACTTATTCCCTAACTTGGGGTCACGGGTCTGCTGGAGTTTATACCAGCACCCGAGGTGAAGTGCAAGTTTACAGACTATTATTATTATTATTATTATTATTGTTGTTATTATTATTAATATTATTGTATTATTATTATATTATTGTTTCTGTCCGAAAAAAATCGATCACAAAAAATATCACTATTTTGTTTATTTGCTATTTCATTTATTGCGTTTATATATAGATTTATTTATCTTTCAATATGTAACGCTTATTCTCTAACTCTGTTGGAGCCTATCCCAGCACACTTAGGACGAGAAGCAGGGTTACACTCTGGAGAGGTCGCAGTCCATCACAGGGCCACATATGGACAAAGAACCACACACACACACACACACACACAGAGAAAACACACTGACACACACTTTTGTGGTAAATTTAGAATCACAGATTAACCTAATGTACATATTCTTACAGTAAACCCTTGCAAACTGTGTCTGGGAATCGAACCCGGATACTTCTTGCTGTGAGGTGACTGTGCTAACCACTACGTCATCTTGCCACCCTAACTAACTGTTATAATATAATGTTTAAAGTTTTTTGTTGTAATTATGGTAAATGTGTGTATGCCGTGATAAACTGTAATAATCTAATGTTTGAAGTTCATTCATTTATCTTCTATTCCCGGTAGATCCTGTGACACGAGTTAGCTATAGTTAGGTATAGAAGATGAATGAATGAATTATTATAAATATTATTATCTTCAGATCAATACGAGTGATGAATCAGTCAGGACACGGGGCACAACGCATAAACCAAAGTTCCACAATCAAGAGGTTCGCCAATCCGTCATTAAGCCGCAGGAGCTCCATTTTAGTAAAAGGCAGTAAAGGTCGGAAAGGCTCCATTCAAACCCTTAGACCAATTGTACAGGTAACAGCTATTACCCCAGGCCACAGTACAAGTCTGTCAGGCCTAAACATTTGTTCTGTAATGGGTTCGCCGTCTTTTTGCTCAGGTGTTTGATGAAACCGGGAAGGATGTCACTCCTCGCCCTCTGTACCGGCCGGAACCTGGAGCCAACCTAATAAGTCAGAAAAAAATATTTACAGGACATGACACATCAGTGGGGACCGACTTCCTGTCCACAGTGCATCACACTATGAGTATCAGCTCTGCAGGACCATTTGCCAAGTAATGATGCTACACACAAAACTGTTAGTTAGAAACTATTGTTAGGCTTAAAGTAGAATGGAACTGTGCAAAACACTGATGGTAATATGATGTTTTTTACATGTCTGGTATTGCAGCAATAACAAGATAAAGGTGGAACCACTGTATCTACTGGGTTTCCAGCTATTGTTAAAGTCATTTCTTGATGGATGTGATTTATGGCTAGGATAAATGACCAAATTATGTTCTAAATTCATATACGTCTATAAAGCTGCCTTGTGACTGTGTCTATTGTTAGACATGCCATACAAATGTGATGAAAAAGAATTGGTAATAATTGAGTTTTCTACACAAGGTCAGCCATTTGGAGTGGCTCTCTGTCGATAGCGAGTCATTCTATAATCAAATCTGTGAGTGAGGAACTTGAGGAACCTCCTGAAAAACAAGAACCTTCAATAAGTCTTTCAGGTTTGCAAGTTTCAGGTTTATATGGAGCCAAAAATATTTCCCAAGACTGTCACAAATGTATAACCCAAACTCGTGCTTGTTTGTTTGTTAAAGAACTAAAGACAGAGAGAGAGGAGGAGATCGAGAAACATCTGCTGTCTCCAAAGGAGATTTACCTTACTGAGACAAAGAACATGTGCATCCTGGATATTCCTGCAGTGATTTTATCTGTGGACTCAGAAGAGGCTGAAGAAGTAAAGTAAGATCTCGAGCTATCTTCCATTGCACTCGCTACATTTTCCAGATCTATAAGCTTATATTTGTTAACGTCTTTCTGAGATCATGCTGAGATTCATAAGCTGTTTTGTGATTTATGTGTTGAATTTCTTTATAAAATATGAATATGTTGTGGAAATTACATATGAAACTTTGTTCCTGAAAGAAAAAGGAACTTGGCGTATACAGAACTTTGCAAGAGCAGACTGGAAAGTGATGCATATGTAGAGCGAGAAGTGCAAACAATTAACGACGCGGCTAAATCTAAAGAAGCCCAGTGCGACCCCATCCCCATAGAGGACAAAGGCAAGTTAAGTTTTTTTATATTGTTTGCCATATAGTACATTGTGAATGTTTAAACTCAAAAACAAAGATTAAAAATTATTTATCGGTTTAATAAAATGTAATAATTTTGTTGCCATAGGTTTTATATAAAATTTGTGAGGATTGTCCTACTGTTTGATGCTTATTAATAATCATAGCATCTGGTAGACGCCCTTATTAAGAGCTCTCTTTTATACAACTGTGCAATGGGGGGGGTAACGAGCCTTGCTCCAATCTTCCAATCAGCAGTCCCACACCTTTACCACTGAGCTACCATTTTCCCTACTGTGTTTGCTGGAACAAAATCGCATTGATATTACTATTTATAACAATATATGGACTTGGACAAGCAAAGTTAAATAGTGTCTAATCTTTAGATAGACTAGTACACTATACCGCCAAAAGTTTGTGGTCACCTAAGAATTACAACGACATTAGATCTTATTCAATATCAACATCTTATTCCACATTTATTCCCATTTTGCTATTGGATTAAGGTCCACCTTTCTGGTAAGACTTTCCATTACAATGTGAAGCTTAACTGTGAGATATCTCATCATTCAGCTCCTACAGTATCAGTGATATCAGACACTAATGTCAGGTAAGGAGGTCTGGGGTGCAGTCGCTATTCCAGTTCATCAAAGGTTTCCAAAAATCAAAGGTTTTCAGTGGTGGTAAGATTAGGTTTTTGTGCAAAACATTTGTGCTTCTTTCACTCTAATAATAACCCAGCATGGGATAATGGAGATCAGGGTCATTGTCATGCTGGAACAGTGATAGAGTCTCTCAGTTTTATACAAAAACATTCTAGACAACTATGTACCTCCATATTTGAAGCGACAGTTTGGAGAGGAACCACATATGGATTTAATGGTGACCACAAACTTTTGCCAATATAGTGTATGTGAAGATAGAACAAAATAGTTCATTGGTACCAAAATCTTGTGCTGCTGTGTGTTATCTTTAACATTGCTCTTGTGTTATGACTATTTTAAAATATTATAATGAAATATTTTGTGAGTGTATGAAAGTCCAAGACTATTTAATTGTATGTAATTTCCCCAGGCTGCCTTCTGTATCTTTGTTCCAGAAACATTTGTCAAATTGCATGTTGTATTAACATGCCTAACCCTATTTACAGACAAATTTAAATATATTCACCACCAACATATCTGCAATCATCTCTGCGTTCAGGTTCCATGTGCACTATTTGGGACATCTATGATTCACATTTAACCAATGAAGAGGCATCAAATTCAGGCAGTATTAGCAGTATCCCAGATGTTCTTGGCATCCATCATCTAGACACAGACAACGCTCTTCATAGAAATGTATCCAGACTCAGTGTCACCAGCACAGGTATTCTTTTTTTACTTTAGCTTCCATGTTTTATTTTTATTTTAGTTGGTATTTAAGTAGGTGGGCATGGCATTTGTTTTGATGCTTCCAGTCAATAAAAATTACATTTCAACTGACGTTAAAGCAGCTATATTAAAAACCTTTGATACCTGTAATAGTTTTACTGCTCTAACTGTGACTGAAATATTGACACTGGAGACTTCTTACAAAAATGTTAATCAGATTTTTCGGGACCCACATGCACGGATGTGCTCCGGCAACCGGGGTTTGACTCTGGCTTGGGTCCTTTTCAGTCCCATCCCCCTCTCTCTCCTATCCTATGTTCTTTATCTCTTTCTGTCATATCAATAAGGCCAATACCTCACAGTAAACTTCACCATGTCACTACCTAGACACAGTATCATGTTGTTTATGTGCATTGTTCCTGTGTAAGTCGTACTATAGAAACAAGCACGTTAATATGAGAAATACAGCAGCACTACCATCACAGCTGCTGTGGTAGAAAATAAATCAACACTTTTATACTAATTAGGTTTTAATGTACTCTGTTTTATGTACTTAGTCAGTACCTTCAGCATTCACAGAGTGCTGGAAACCTCCACAGTCAGTATGGTAAGTGAAGCTGAAATAGAGAAGATCCTGTGCTCAGAGGCATTCCAGCAGTCCCTAAAGGTGATGGAGAGAATGGTTGTGCTAAACGTCTACCAACAGAAAATAGCTGCTTACAAAGGGCTGCCCATTTTGCCAGGTAATGAGCACCGCCTATTTTTTCAATAGTTCTGTTTAAATATTCTCAATATTTGGTGTATATGTTTCATACAAAGTCTGTAACTAGTTTCAGTTATTGACAGGCAAGTAGAACAGAAGCCAAGTGTGGTAAATATAACTAATCTAACTAGTTTAAACAAACTTGACTTAGCCTCAGTGGTATAGGGAACGTCCACAATGTTCCACAAGTCCCAAAACCAAGGAAATAAAAAGCTATAAATACTAAACAAAAAGAGGAGAAGGAACATAAACACACAACATAAAAAAGTAGGCATCAAAAACATAGTTTTTACTACATAATAGTTTACAACTATGAAACAAATTATATATATATATATATAATGATTTAGTTTACCACAGTCGAAGAATTCGCATGTCAAGAATTTAGAATGTCCTTTACTTCTTTTTTGTCCAGATCCAGACTTTGTGCCGAACCTGAATATTGAGGACAGTGTAGAGGTTGAGGAAGAGAATTCGGACAGCCCAGGTCTGGAGTTCCTATGGAGCTATAGTTGTGAGCTAACTAAAGGTCGCAATGTCAGTTGTATGGCATGGAACAAGAAAAATCCAGTAACTATCTATACACTGATTCTGCCTCCTTTTGTAATCCTTGTCTTTGAAATATTGTAACTATATCTCATTAATGACATATCATGAACCCTGTTTAATATAAAATACTGACATAAGTTTGTGGTCACCAGACCATTAAATCCACATGTGGTTCCTCTTCAAACTAAAGCTACAAGTAGGCAAGCACACAGTTGTCTGGAAAGTTTTTGTATATAATTTAGCATTACTTTATTCCTTCACTGGAACCAAGAGACTCCAACAGTGTTCCACCATGACAATCACCCTGAGCACAAAGCCCCTGACCTCCGTTATTACATGCTGGGTTATTTTTAGAGTTAAAGAAACATGAATGTTAGGCACAAAGTTCTGATCTTAACCCCCCCAAACACCTTTGGAAAGAACTCTTTAATAATACATTTTAAAACCAAATATACATTTGATTAGTTTATATCTATTCTTAAACATACTAAGCAAATGAAATACAATTTCATAACCTCCAGTCATCTTCATTTTGCTATAGGACATTCTGGCGGTGGGATACGGAGAGTTTGAGTTCAGAAAACAGAAACCCGGTCTTGTCTGTATCTGGTCCCTTATGAACCCTACTGTATGATTCACTTTACCTTTAAAATATATATAAATAATATATATAAATTAGAATGCCAACATACCTTGTCATACTGGGCCGCTGAGTGTTTGTGTGAATGTTTCCTAGTGGCCTGAGGAGATTATTACCTTTAAAGATGGTGTATTTTCTCTGGATTTCTCAGCCTTCAAACCCAGTCAGTTAGCAGTGGGTCTATATGACGGCACCATCGAAATCTACAGTGTGCATAGCTCCAGGACAGCACTGATCTGTGATAGCAGGTAGTATATTAGTATTGTTATATAAGTGATCACGATTGAGCTTTGTGTTTTAAGCTTTTTCTTTTGTCTTCTTTAGTCTTATTTAGAAATAAAACTCAGAATGTTTAGTGGGCCATCTCTTTAAAATAACCTTCAATTCTTTAGAATTGAATAAAGTTTTTTTAAAACGTCTCTCTATGGGTTGTTATGACACCAGATGTTCATTTGTTAATGGTTTTCCTGATTATTGATTCTGTTCGATACTAAAACATTTAAAGCAGTAAAAAGGAAAAGGTCAGAAACCGGAAGTAAGCCTGGCTAGAAGGTTTTAAGTGCATTTGAGTAGTTTTTTTTGGCTTCTCTACATGGATGTAATGTACATAAACTAAAACAAGGAAACACTGAACATTCTTGACATATCTATTTCCCTTGGGCAAATTGATACCCCAAATGGGAAATTTTAAGGAGATAGGCAAATACTAAATAGAAAAAGTATTGTATTTTGTATAGACTGCATGTTACTTGCAGCCAATAAAAAACAGTAAACTGTTTGGTTTTGTCTTGTGATTGGTCAGAGCTCTTTACAACTTCATACTTTTGATTGGGTGAGCAAGACAGACCTTCGGTTCCTGCTTATACCTAGATTTAACCCAATGGTTTTTGAATTACTAGTATATAGTATTGGGTGATGGGGTAAAACATGTTGCTTCGGGATGATGATTGGTACATGGGGTCTAAATATTGTTGTACTGAGGACTGTGTTTTATATCTGTGTGCAGAGAAAGTGTTCAAAAACACAGGGCTCCAGTGTGGCAGTTAAAATGGATCACCCGCATATATGGTCCATCAGGAGAAACTAAAAAAGAGTCACTCTTCTCTGTGTCTGCTGATGCAAGGATCAGTAAATGGTTTTTTCACCATGGTCTTGACTGCACAGGTAATGTTTAAAAAACCAAAATATGCCCCAATTATGGTCCTTTTCCCTTTTATCCCAGAAAGACACGGCATCCATGATTTCCAAAAACACTTTTCCACTTTGCATCAGTCCATCTCAGATGAGTGTTTTTGGGTGTCGGTGATGTACGGTGCACTTTTTGCATGGGTTTAACTTGTAGATGATGTGATAAACTGTAAGATTTTCCAAAATGATCCTAAAGCCTAAAGTCTTTATATTCTATACAGAATGATGACTATTTTGAATGCAGTGACGCCTAAGGGATCGAGGGTCATGAGCAGTCAATGTTAGATTTTGGTATTGCCACTTATATGCAGAGATTTTCTTAATCTTCTGATGATAATATGGACTCACAGCTCTGGACTGTGGATGATTGGAACATGTTGCAGACATCAAATTTAAAATGAGTGAATATTGTTGATCGGTTCGAACACTGCATATTCTCCTACTGATCTTTACAACTGAATATGAGTTCAAGAATGATTTGCAGTTATTGTATTCAGTTTTAACACAACATGCCAACCTAATTTGAGGGTGGAACTCCAAATAAAACATTTCTTTTGTGGTTTAAATGAATGATTGGGTCTCTGTTAAGGTCAAAGATGGTCTGATAAGATGCCCATCCAGGTTTATTATTAAACAAGACTAACCCATGTGCCTGATTAAAAATATATTTTTGTTATATAATAGCTTGGTAAAAAGGTCAACTGAATTTATTTGTCTGTGATAGACTGATGACCTGAATAAATAAATAAATGAATTTTCTTGTGTGCCTGATTTAAACAAGATATGCTAAAGCTGAAGAGGATAAGGAATGAGAAAACAGAGAAAGTATGGAAACATGAACCGTTGATCGCTCGCTGGGCCGTTGCAATGTGCTTCGATTTTCACCCTCAGGTTTGAAATGTCACTCTAGTCATGTCATGTATTTAGGTTAAACTTTCGGTTCATTTAGGTAGATGGGCAAAATATCATTGTTGCATTCTTGTGTTTGTGCAACAGGATCCCAACGTTTATTTAGTGGGAACAGAAGAAGGACACATTCATGAATGCTCCTGTTCACACAATGAGCAGGTCATGGAGACCTACACAGGTCACATAGTAGGTTGCTCCTGTACACAAAAATATAATGTATTATAAATGAATATTTATGCATAATGTATCTAATTTATAATGTAGTTGTAGGACAATAATGTATTTTTTTGTTTTTTCAAATAATTTGGAAGACGGCTCAATATTTTGCTTGAATCACCTAGGGTCCTGTTTATAAGGTCAAGTGGTCGCCGTTTTGTCCGGACACTTTCCTCAGCTGTTCTGGAGACTGGACCATTCAACTTTGGAAACAGGATCATTTTGTTCCTGTGCTGAGCTTCACTTCCATTAAGACGGATGTATATGATATCATGTGGTCTCCTCTCTGGGCTACTGTTTTTGGAGCCGTTAACAGGGACAGATTAGAAATCTGGGATCTGGGATCAAGTCTGTAAGCACTATTACTTCACTTTGTATCACTTGCCCTAATGACATAAGAAACGGGTGAGGGGTGGCCTGATGGCAAAGTGGTTAGCACGGTCGTCTCACAGCAAGAAGGTCTCAGGTTTGTTCCTGGGCAAGGGTCTCTCTTTCACTTGCAAGGGTTAACTCTGGTAACTCCAGTTTCCAATCACAGTCCAAAAACATTTACATTAGGTTGATTGGTGATTGATTGGTTGATTGGTAATTCTAAGTTCCCCAAATAGTGAATGCGTAAGTGTGTGGTTGTGTGTGTGTTTGTGGCCCTGCGATGGATTGGCAACCTGTCCAGGGTGTACCCCTGCCTCTCTCCCTGTGTGCGCCTGTATAGGCTCCATCATTCTGGAATAGGCGGGTAAAGAAGATGAATGAATGAATGAATGAATGAATGAATGAATGATTGGTGATTGATTGATGATTCTAAATTGCCTATAGGACTGAGTGTGAGTGTGTGTGGTTGCTCGTTCGTGTGTGGCCTTGCAATGGACGGGTGACCTTTCCAGGATGTACCACTGCCTTTTACCCTATGTATAAGTGGGTATATAAGATGAAGAAATGAAATAAGTGCCATATTTACACAGTTTTTGTTTAGTTTCTTTTTCTATTTCTGGTTTATTTTTATTCAACAGAGTAGACCCAGTTTTACTAAGTGAGGTTGTTCCAGGAATAAACCCAACCTCTGTGCTATTTTCTACGATGACAGATGTTCTAGTGGGGGACAGTGAGGGCAAGGTCAGCATCTACAAGATAAAGAACTTTAAAGCAGTAGATGAAACTGAGGTAAGATAAACTTCTTTTGTGCTCATCAGAACAGTCATACAGTCAAGTCATATTCATCTTAAGATGTAAGCCTGATTTTTTTTTTATTAAAACGAAGGAAACCATTCTTGTTTGATAAACAGCAGGTTTGGCTTCTATGATTAAGGGTCATTCTGTATAGTGATTTATTGAGAGAACTGGTGGTGGCTTGGGGGGGGGGGGGAGTGTTCAAAGTCTAATGGTGACAAAGTTGATCTGAGGGTGATGTTCATCCTAAATTGGTTAGGAACCACTGCTGTATAAAATATACCTGTCCTACACTGGTGCTTAAGACTGCTTTGTTTTTTTGGCAGGTGGACACACTGGAGGACATCATTAGCGCCACACTGGCCAGTCAGCACTGAAAGTGTGAGATTTTGTTTTAAATAAAATAAAATGTTTTTCTGTATAATACAAACTCTTTTTTGGCTTAAAGGAGTCATAGTGATTTAGAAGTTTAGATTTTTTCATACGTCCATCAGATATTATCCAATAGTGTTAAAGGTTTTATAATTTTGAGGTTTTGGATGGTTGGACATTCCCAAAGACACTAATAAAGTGTATCTTTTCTAAATGGTCAGCACACATCTGGAATTCATTCATTCATCTTCTATACATTTACATATATATATATTCTATACCCGCTTACACCCTAACTCGGGGTCACAGGGGTCCAGTGGAGCCTATTCCTGCCACATAGGGCAAAAGTACACCCTAAACAGAGCACCACTCAAACAGGGCCAAACAACCACACACAATCACACACACTTACTCACACTCACTCCTATGGACTATTTAGATCACCAATCAACCTAATGTACATGTTTTTGGACTGTGGAAGAAAACCAGAGGAAACCCACACAAGCATGGGAAGAACATGAAACTCTGCACAGAAACACCCCTTACCTGGGAATCGCAGCCGGGACCCCTTTCTGTGAGGCGACCGAGAAGGTATACAGATTACTCTCTCATAATACAAAATTATCTCATTCTTTTATACAAAAGTAATTTATAGATTCTGTAAATGTGCAATGAAAAAAAATGCATTGTCTAAAATCAATGGAAGAAAGAAGGAACACTGTGAATGTGTGGACAGAATACGACCCCTCTATCACCAACAGCCCATCACTGATCTGCAAATGGATGTCATTATCCGAGCTGCTGTAATCCATGATTCATCTAAGAGTTCAATATTCAGAGTCTTTAAGTGCAAATCAAACAGTTTAGTGCTGAGCAGTTCGGTCCCTGGCTCTGAGTAAACACACTGAGGAGCTTTATCAGAGCAGCAGGTATGGGCAATGGCTAACTTAAATGGGCTTGGAATTACATATGGGCGCATGGTTTAACTATTGGAGACCTGAGTATATATTATATCATAGGGCCAATCATAGGACAATGGTGGTACAGTGCATCAAATACATAAAGTTAACCTGGGACACGAGTGAGTTATAACTCTGGTTAAGCTGTTGGACTGATATGAAAATTGTAGGTTTAATTTCTGACACCACCAGACTGTTTATACCAGATTGACTAGAGTTTTGCACATAATAGTCTCTAGGTTTTACACCAAAAAACATTAAGTGAGTGGTGGCTTTGTATTGAGAATTAGCAGCATGAATAAGCACTCCTCAGAAGCATGGTTAAAAAAAACATCTCAGAACAGATCAAACCTCGAGGTAGATGAACTTCAGTAGCAAAAGATCAGGCTCCAGTCCTCACAGCAAAAGAGAAAGAACTCTTAAGTTGTCATTAAACAAATCCAAACTGGACAGGAAATAAAATTTTCTGGTCTTTTCCTAGTTTTGTTTAAATGTGTAATTTTTGTGGTTTAATAAAATTCTGTTTAAGAAACAGTTTTTAATAATAACACACTGATCATGTGGTTTTTCTATATGCATTCTACACATTCATGTTTGAATAGTTTGTTTTTTTCACAATGTAAACTCAGGCTTTAACAATAGAGTGTTTATTTTTTGTATCATAAAGCATATGACAATATGACCGATTATTTACAATTCGGACATTTGGCAGACATCCTTATCCAGATTGTTTATCTCTATATTTCAAATCATACGAGGCTGTATAGTATTAACCTTCTTAAGGGAGACGTCATTCTGACAATAAAGACATTATGGATCGTAATCGTTTCCACTTTTTTACTTGTGGTCCAGCTGGTGTCAAAGAACATCATGATATGGCAATCAGATGATGCAATATTGTATGTTCTGCAAGGGTGGTGTTGGAGAGGGGGGGGTCCTGATGTTTGAGGTAAGACTCGATTGGTTTTGCATTATATGGGAAATCACTGCAATGAAACCATTATATTGGAGCAGCTAGGAAACAAGGTGCTTTCCTGGAATGGATGTAATTTGATTCTAGATTGGGGCAGTAAAGCACTTACCTACCTGTTGAAAATGCCATTTTTTACTTTTAAAGATATCAGGCATTATAAACATGTTAAACTAGGATCAGGGTGGAGTTTGATGGGGAGGTGGAGTAGATAAATAAACCAGAAGGATGAAGAAGGCCTCTATAAAAAGAGGGCACACATCTAGAGCACATTTTACAGACTAGCTTCCAGTCTTAAAGCAAGCAGATAACAAGAAGGGAAATAAGGACGAACCTGTAGAAATCACTATGGGAGGAAGCTATCGGTTGGCGTTGGTTCCCTTGTTGGTCATGTGGGCTATTTGCAGCGTGGTGCAGGTGCAGGCAGAGGTCAAAGCGGTCAAGCTTTGTGGCCGAGAATTTATCCGGGCTGTGGTCTATACCTGCGGCGGCTCCAGGTGGAGAAGGTTGCTTACACCACAAAATGACGGTGAGTCAAAGTACTTGATTTATATCCGAAAAATATCTTTAAGAGAAACATGTGCTTTAGAACAAAACTATGCAAGAAACTCTTGCTCAAAGTGTGAACATATTATATAATAGTCGGGGTCACTGTAGTCTGCTGGAGCCCATCTTATCTCTCTGAAAGGCGGGGTCTTCAACATCACATAATTATTTGACTGTTATTAAATAGTTAAATAACTTACAACTGACGTGGAATGGGTTAGATTCAACACTCCAGGGACACCGCTAAAGGTAGGGGAAATACGGACGATTATAAGGGCCTATGCAATTTGGGGGTCCGGAGATCTGCCTAACCTTATATTTTTTCATAGGGCTCAAAATTGTCAGTAGCCCAGTGGTCCAGAGGAACGACTATTGCTCCATCCAAAAAAATTGAGATCAGAGGCTTTTTGATCTTTCAATAGCATAAGTACTTCACCAGCCGGCTAGAAGCATTTTTCCTCCTGAATAAATTATAATCTTGACATGATACTTTAATAGAATTTGCTTTCATGTAAACTCGAATTTGTTGTCCAGATTCCCTTTACAGAATAAACAGACCCGATAATGGCATCGGAGCACAGACCTGATCTGTTCCACAGTGTAATTCTAATAGATACACTACATGCTGTGTAACTGGATTTTCTCTACTGTGTAATTGCATAATCAAAATGAACACGTCTGGAGCTGAGGAAATACTGCCTTGTTTAATAAGTCAGTTTATTACTCATAACGTTTTGTTGGCATTTGCTTCACCATGTGTACTCAGACATGCAATAACCTGTCTTTATATAGCTTTAACAGTAAATTTGTTGCATCATTTATACAGAAAGTTGGATGAATTTGTTATGCTGATGTGTGTGTGTGTGTGTGTGTGTGTGTGTGTGTGTTTGGGTTCAACAGTGCTTTCTCTTGAAGAGCAGAGCAGCGATGCTGATCTGATTGACAGCACCGGGTTGGATCGGTCAACACGAGACCTAAATCCTATGATGACCAACATATGCTGTCAGGTGGGCTGCCGAAAGAGTGACCTCTCTCTGCTGTGCTAAAGACCAGACACACCCGCCTCACAAGCTCCTCCCACACATCATTTAATTCATCTGTTCCCTCAATAATCTGTATTCCCCTATAAATCAGTATGTATTTCCAAACAGGGCATAAAAGTGTATAATGGTAAATTATGTCTCTGACTTTTTTTTAAAAATGCTGTGTGTTGGATGTGATCGACGTGCTTCATTTGTAAGGAACTAATACGCGTTATGTCTTCAATCCGACATCAAGTGTTTGTGGTAACTCTAGAGTGATTGTAAAGTATATTTTTGTTTAATAAATGTCATAGCATAACTGTGTGTCTATTTTCTATTGAGTTTATTACATTTATTAAAAGGGCAGTTTATAACTTGGGGTTTTGAACTTGCACCCCTCGCACTTTATAGAAATGGTTTCTAAAAAGGGATTTGGGGGAAGGAGGGTGGACATGGAGTTAGCAGATTTTCTTCACATGTATAGGGATGCACTTGTATTTTGGAAAAAAAAAATGGTCAAAATATGAGATGATAATATACGCCGTGCCATTAAACTCTGGCAGTGTGTGGTCACTGTGCCATGTGATGCTTCACTAATTATTCCTCGAGACCCTTTTAAAAAAGTATCAAAATTATAAACAAAAATATTTTTCCAGACCACTGAGACACTTTGAATTTGTGTTAATTATCATTAATGATTTTAAACTGATCCGCCTAAAAGTATTTTTATGTCCAAAGCTGTTTCTGATTAGTCTGTAAAAGGGAGACTGGCAGAAAAGTTTGTAAACCACAGCTTTATTTAATCATTTCCAAGCCAAAATATTGGGACACCTGACCATTCCATTCATATGTGATTTCTGAAAATATTCTGAAAGAACAAAATAAAAGTGCGATTCTGTGCCAGGTCTGACGACTGTAATGTCACACCACACAAGTGTGAATACCTGTTTTTAGTAAAGCTGGGGGTTAGTTTTTAACCCATACTAACTCGTTCATCTGGAATAATATTTATATAATAATAACTTCTAGCCAGCCATAGCAGTCAGCGTTTACTTTTGAGAAAGCAATCCGCCATGTCTATATAAACAGAGGGTTCTGATGACGTAATAAATCAAAGCAAAAAAAAAAAAGTGGGTTTTAAAAACATTTACATTTAAAACAAATGGTAAACGTCCATATACAAAGCTCATTACATGTATCTCTAATTGAGCAATTGGAATGTAAGGGCCTTTTTCAGGGGGCCCTAAAGTGCCATCTTGGTGGTGCTGGGAATCTATTTTTTTGCTTCCAAATCTGCAATCGAGGATGCAGGGGAAACTGTTAGTGATTTTGTTTCCGATGAAACAAAGGTTGGTCCTCCCACCACATCTATTCTGCATAAAACATACTATCACATGACTGACAGTACTGTTAGTACATGGGTCTTTATAATCTTAACCAATATACCTTCCCTCACCCTAAGCATCTCCCCTGGTAGGAAAAAGCATTTAAAGAATAGGCTTTAGACTAATCTTAACCCTTTTCTTTAACGTAACTGTAATAAAAGGAAAAATAAATAACATTTGCTTATAACTTTTATTGGTTTGGAAAGAGCAAAGAAAATTAGAATCCATGTTAACACCATCTGTACAAACACAGCTCGTACTTGTTGCTGGCAAGAAAATTCTATAATGATCAAACAACAGTCACACGTGCTCACAACCTCAGAAACACTTACATCATACAGACACACACGCGCACACACACACACCACACACACATACATACAAACACACACACACTTCAGTTACAGTACTTAACTGACATATAACACAGGTTCTTTTCTCTCAAGCACAGCCTGGATAACACTTCGGTTTGGATTACAGAGAGAGATCCACTGCTATAAAACCGGTAGTCTTAGAGGATTCCTGAAACAGTGTTTAATTCAGCACAATGTTGTGTAAATGTTTAACGCTATTGATCCTTCACAACATTTAGCAGATTTGAATGCCGCAAAAAAAAACAAAAACAAAAAAAAACCAGACAAGAATAAACTTTTTTTAAGTACCAGTGTTTTCTCTACAGCAGCCAGATGATATGACAGGAGCATGATTTTGTTCTTTATTTAAGACAATGGAGGACATGGGACACTTAAAAAGCAGCACAGTGGTTTATTATGCTTTTATAACTTTCAAAAATATCTTGAGGATCCTTTCTTAGGGTTGGTTTTGGAACGGGGTGGAAGGGGCGGATATTAGCATTTTGGTCATCTAAACCACTGGCCAAACTTTGTCTTTGTTATCTCACAGAGACATTATGATTTAAAAACTAAAGCCATGAACTCAAGTGCTGAGTTGTTTGACAGGAATCATGCATAAGACATTAAATAAATGTAAGGGATGGATGAGAACAGTCGAATACAGCGCAAATGGTGCGAATGAAAATTTCCAGTACCAGATTCACACGTAAAGCATGATCCACCCACACAGATACAGTGTATTTAGCCACATCCGCCCCCTTTACCCAACCATATAGACATACAGCTTCTCTTGCACACGAGTTTAAAAAATTATATCTGAAATAAATGTAAAAATTAGACCTCCGTGTTATACTGTACACAGTTTAACCGACTACACAGATGACAAAAAAATTATAACTTTTGGGATCCTAAACTTTACCATTCAAAGTTTATACATATGTATATATATAGTCACTGATTTTTTGTTTTATTTTTGTACAACAAATGATCAGGAATAAATAAAAATAGAGTGATGTACTCGGAAGTCTAATCCTGCTGTCTTAGAAACAACGGGGGGGGGGGGTATGTAATCACCAGTATGAGGGAAAACACCAAACGCCCTTCCAGGTATTTATACTATCCATTTAAAATTACATTTTAAACATCTCTTTTTTTTCGCAACAGAAAGTAGTGGTTTTCCTTTTTTTTTCCCCAAATACAGTTGCAAGCAATTCATATGTTCAGCTGTGGCTGCCTAAACAGGAGCTTAAACAAAATTAGATTTTTACCTGCTAACCAAACATGAATGTGATGTCATATTATGTGACAATGGATCCTTTGCCCAATTGATTTCCACCTGAATAAGTAATAATGTATCCAAGTATCTAAAAATAAGCTGTCCTAGTTGCCAATAATTCTTTTGCTATTTGATCTGAAAGTCAGGTTAACTTCAAGCATCTCCAAGGTTCTAGATGGAATGGAAAAAAATTATCTCAGCCTTAAAACACATCATCTTGCTGAACAGCATGATTCCAGAGATAGAAAGTATTTAGGCAGCCACAGCCAACTGGATCAACAACTAAACGTGAAGACAGACGACAGGCTAGTCTTAGGAGGAAACCCATGCTGTCTAACAGCATTTTCTGAAATGTTTACGAGTTTACAAATACGAGAAGAACAACCTAAAAATACTGCTGGAGTGTGGCCTCTACCTGGGGCAGACATCTAGAAAGGGAATCCCCAGAATACTCGGTAGAGGTCGCAATGATCATCTCCCCTACGGTTTGGGTACATTTCATTTAGTCCATACAGACCCACTCTTCTGCAGGGGGCTGTGGTACAGATCAGTTATCTGCCAGGTATTTTCCTACAAAAAAAGACAGTGTGTCATTTTACAGAATAAACAGTCATCATTTAATACCAGCTTTAGAATAATCCTGCAGTCACTAGTTGTAATACTGCAGCCACTAGTTTTAAACATTCTTTTCTCATGATTAAATAATTTTAATGTAAATGTCTTTTTTTTGTCACGTAGACTTTATAGCACAGTAAAATATGCTTCCTTGCATATCCCATCCTAGAAGATTGGGGTCAAAGCGCAGGGTTAGCTATAAAGTGACCCTGGAGCAGGAAGGGGTTAAAGGTCTTGCTCAGGGACCCAACAGTGGCAGAATGGCAGTGGTGTAAATTGAGAATTACACAACTCAGCACTATGACCATTTAGCCACTTGTTATATTTAACTGTACAATCTTGTACTTTTATACACCATTTAGACAAACGTATAAGGGCACCTGACCATTACCTGACCTATTACATGCATAATAAGTGTGTATTCTATTCTTGCTCCTATAACAGTGTGGCTGTGGGAATTTTCACAACATATCATGTCTTTATGAAGCTCAGGGTGCATCGAGGGCATTATAAGGCTGGAACAGTGTTTTAGGTCTTATTTAGTTTCAGAGAAGATAGTCCATAAGTGTTCAGTTTCTTTTACAGTAACTCGAAAGTAAGTTTGAATACATTATACTGTCAACTTATACTTACATTCTTAGTTAAACTTCATGTTACAATGTGAATAACTCCATAGGTAACTGAGCATAATGGCTAATGTACATTAATCACTGCAACAAACTATAAAAAATAAAAATTAAGTGAAGCATTTTAGCTCACAAGATGATAAACTAAGTGATAACTATTATGATTCTCAAACTGTTTCCCTAATCATATGACTGGAGTTGTATTAATGTATTGCCAGATAAGTTTGTATATAATTCCAATTTATTTGTTTTATCTATTTCAATCTAGCTGTAAATAAATACATAAATTCAATACATGTACTAATATATCCCTACTGAGGGAGATGGTGACTATGGTGAGAATGTGTTCCTTAAGATATAAGGGAAAACCCTCCGTGACTCGATGACAATTTAAAGTGAAATTATAATTTTCTTATTATTATAAATCTTATTGCTAAATACCATACCAGCACCCAGGCTATATTTATTGTGACTTCAGACACTAGTACTAGTAGAGGTAACTGGAGAACCTTGAGTAAACCGTTCAACTAATATGTTCAACTAGGAATTTTTGGAAGTCATCTTCATGTTATTATTCTCGCTAATTTCATGTCTCTCAAACTGTCCATGTGCAACATCAGTTAATGTTACATTTTTTTATTAATATATATAAAAATATCAAAGTGGTAGAACAAATGGAAGCGCCGAGTTGATTGGAAAACCAGGAAGACCTGGGTTTAAGCCCTACCGCCGCCACTGTTGGTCCTTGAGCAATACCCTTAATCTTTCCTGCTTCAGGGGCGCAGTGTTATAGTTGACATTTCACTATATGTTGTACTGTGTATAAACATGTATGCAATAAATAAAACTTATCAGTTAATTAATAATGGACCTTTCTTATCAATTAGGTTTTGTTCTCACCTGCAGCAAACCTCTTCTTGATCAGTGAGAATCGATACCCAGAGCCGAGCAGCTCGATATCACAGCCTGACAGTGTGCTGCCTTCGCTGGTGAACTGCACAGCCAGTGGGGCTGGTTTACTGGGGCCGTCTGTTAGTTGGAAGCATGCCAACAAGGAGCCAACACCTAAAACGTACAGTACGTACAGTGGAGAATAAAGCTAAAACATACAACGTAGGCTGCATCCTAATTTAATAATGTGCAGCAAATAGATTTTTATAATATTTTATATTTTATTAATATTTACCTCCGTTTTCAGACTTTTGTGAGATATCTGGGATCTTCCACAAGACTCTTTGTTGTTCTGCATTCCTAAATGGAACAAATAGAAAAGAAAAAAGGAATCTGTTTTTTTGTCGGAAATTTAGATCACAGCCTTTGTCTGCCCTTTTGTTAACCTGCACTTACACAAAAACCTACATTGAAGATCTGAACCTTGTAGAGTCGCAGAAGGTTGAAGAAGAAGGTGCAAGAAGCAGAGACAACTGCTATATTTTATGACAAAAACTTAAAGAAATGGTTATAAATTAAAAATCACTAGAGCAGTGCACTGATGCCTGAGGTTTATTCCAAGTACGAAATGATGGTAACTTGTACAAAATGCTGTAAAGTCAAGAGCTTATCGCAGAAATAAAGAATGCACATTTTTATCCAATGGATACTCTCACAAAGGAGCTTTAAAGAAGTCAGATGTACAATATGTTTAGCATCATTTAGTTTTAATTTTTAATTACTATAACTCAACTGCTTAAAAAGTCGTTGGCAAATGTTGCCTGGTATACATTTTCAGGCACTATAATTTTTCAAGCTATTGCAATGCAGCTACCTGTAGAACAACCCACTACCTCAAATCATTATGATGATGAAATTACAACTGTGGTGAGAAAAAAAGCCCTCCAATCTGTCCAATGATCTTAACTGGCCTTAATTTATCCCTGCTTTAACAGTGAACAGCAAACAAACAATTATTTGCACTCACATTAGATTTACTGTGCATCTTGCTACTCTTGCTATTATAACAATCAATAATTAAATAATTATAATTAAATAATTATAAATAAAGAATTAATAATAATATTGTGCAATCATATGCGTCCTCCTAACAAGACCCTCTCTGGTTGCTATAGTAACATTTAAACCCACCTTCTAAATAAGATACAAGCTTCTATAATGCTGAATCAGTGGGAGCCTTAAGCTTACTCTGCGAAGCTAATGTATCACGTGACCAAGTCAAGCGTTTTTACATGCATCAAGAGTGATTTATAGACAGATATAATAGAGAGAATTTGTCTAAATAAAACATTGTTTAGACTAAATAAAAGCAAAAAAGTTCTTCTGTCCGGCCCGGTACCAAATGACCCATGGGGTTAGGGGAACGCAGCCCTACAGAATCGTATAGTAGTATGATTGCTTTAGGGTTTCCTTTTTTTATTCACCCCAAACATTTCAGTTTATGGTATTTTTTAACTGAATACTTAAAACTTCACTGTATATAGCTCAGCCTTCTACTATTAACATAAGCTAGTGACTATTTTAATGATACCAAAGTGTTTAAAAAAATCTATCTAAGAGATTGTTTCTGAAGGCCTAATACTGTGGAAAATCTATACTACATGGTTAAGAAAGCGAATGCTATAAGGATGTGCAAATCCAAGTTAAAATTACATTTTAATAATAAAATCGTGGGTCAAGAATTTATAGTTAAAAACTTAAGCTTATGTAGTACTTTTTTGTAGTACTTGAGTTATAACTTAATATGGACTTGTGTGTATTATTATTTATATTCTACTGCTTATTAATATTAACTGCTCCAAAATGACTTAAACACTAACTGATATTACCCTTGAATAACCCATGTATAATACTATATCTCCTGTCATTACAAACATTATATCATACCATTATTATAATGCAAATGCGACATTATAAATGGCTTACACTGTTCACTTAATTTTTGATTGCATCTTTTCAAGTCAGCTAATAAATAGACGTCCAACGAGGTATAATTGGGCGTTATATATTATTTACTTTTGTAATTTGTAAAAAGAAAGTAAATGCAAGTTGTTTTCTCACCAGACAGCTGGAGGAAGGACAGCTTGTAGCTGAGTAACCCCTCCATTGACAGGAACAAGGAACTGCACATTATTGAGGGCCACCGGTGTAGTCATGGCATCGCTATTATATCTGTAGTCTATTCTCAGATCAGTGCTAGTGGGCTCACACCTCCAGCTCATGGCCAGATTCAGAGGAGTGGACTGAAGACCCTGTGCTGATACCTGATACACACAAACACATTAGTAAGATTCAAGATATCAGTATTTATAGTAAAAATTTGATCATAAAAATATACATGTATAGTTTATAAGGGTTTAATAATTAGTTACTATTGTTTAATTAATTAGTAAGTTTATTATTAATTCATTATTTCATCCACACAATTTCAAAACAGCTAAAAATATAAAATCTTCATTGCCTGGTAAGACATTATTACCTGATATTTCAGCATGTCTACATTGTAGTATGTGGCCTGAGGTTTCTGCTCAGCTACCTTCTTTAAGTGGGCCATGAGGTTTGGCATGTTCACCCAGAATTCCTTGGAGTTGGGTTTGGACTGGGTGGTGTCACTGTGGAAATAATGGCAGGATAGATGCAAAAATTCATAGTTAAACCAAAAATTGATTTTGTTTATATACTCGCATTTGTTTATATACTCGCATTTGAGTCACCATCAGCTGAGAAAAAAAAACAAGTTTTAATTAAATGAAGTCAATATGGCGCTTGTGAGTAATGTGTAATAGTGTGTTATTAACCTGAATGTACAGGGTTGAGACTGCACAGATGAAAATAATAGTAGTAGATTAGATCTATTATTACCAGCACAGTAACTGGGGGTTAGGTAGGACGTGCTCCAGATGACTGTAGTTGGTTATGTTAAAGGTTAACACTGCAGGTGTGGGGTTATTGGCAAAATGCCTAGTGATGCCAGCTGGAAAGGATAACACCATCTCCCCTGTGATCTTCACAACACACCTTAAAGATGAATAGTGAGATTTAGCTTTTGTACTGTGCAAGAATAAAAATGTTTGTAAAATGTTTATGAAACACTAATGCAACCCTTATAGGAAATATTAAGGTGAGGATAATAATATTGGATGTAAACTAATGCATAAGAGGGCTTACTTGCTAGAGTCTGTTCCTTTAAAATAAGCATTAACCGTCTCTGTGAATGCTGCAGCTACAGGTAGAGTGTCCTGGGCACCCATGGTAAGGGGACTTGGACCACGAGAACAGCCTGTAAAATACACACATACACACACACTTATTAGTTTTGATGCAACAGACAGAGGAGTAATGCACAAAATATGAATCAACTTAAGAACATCACTTGGATGATTAAACAAAGTTAATCATCCATGTGAAAACTTACAAAAGCACAGCTGCTCCTTTATTTTTTGTAAAACCTTGTTCTACTACTTGTTCCCTAAATAAACTGCTCTACATAGAATGAATAAAGACAGCTTATAATGAGTTAATAATAAAGTTTTTTTAATAACATATTCTGATCCAAATCTGGATGTTTAAATCCCTGGCAACCAAATCCTGGTAACTTGGATATAAGGCTTCTAATAGATTAAATATTGTTAAACAATAAAAGCCATTGCCTGTTGTATGATGTGTCCGTGCTTGAAAAAATTAAAATGTATAATTACACTATATGACCAAAGGTTTGTGGGCACCAGCAGACCCTTAACTTTATCTTTACCGAGCAGCTAAAGCAATACGATTTTCCTTTATAAGAACCAACAGGCCAAAAAAATGTTCCAGCATGAGCTGAAAGGAGACAAGGTGTTTTATGGTTTTATAGTGTTTTCAGTTCATGTTTGCATGAACTGAAAGGAGACAAGGTGTTTTTATTTTGCACAGAGTTCCGTCTATTAGACTAAAGCTATATTAATACCTCCATCATAATATTTAAAGTTATTTCATATATCAGTGACAGTTTTTAGTTGAAGTTGTCCAGTGTTGTACAATCATATTTGCAAGGGGCTGATACGGGGGTGGGGAGATGGGGTTCCAACCAGGAAGGTGTTACTTATTTTTTCACTAATTTATCAGTCATTTTTAAATCAGTCATCTTCTACACCTGCCTATTCCTAACTTTGGGTCATTGGGGTCTGCTGGAGCCTATCCCAGTCTACATAAAGCGGGAGTCTTTTAACTAATGACACTAATTTGGTTATTTATATATTTATTAATCTATCTGAGAAATAAGGGAGTCCAATGTATAGAGTGAGTTGATAATTGAAAACTATTTGATTCCTATGCAAAACAAAACTTAGTACTTGGTGGCTAGACCCTTGTGGGAAATCACAGAGGTCAGATGTTGACCATCAGGTTTACCCCCATCGCAGGAGGGATTCTCCTCTTTGATAAGCCTCTCCAAGTCCTTGAGGGTTGAAGGCAACCCAATAAAGTCTGGAGAATGCCTAGGCTATTTCAGAACCTTAATGTGCTTCTTCTTGAACCACTTCTTGGAGTGCGTTGCAGGATTTCAGTCAATTTGTTGCTTGGTGACCATGGTCCTAACTGAGATCATTGACAAGATCCTGAGTTACAGCTCTGGACTGGTTCCCTACATTTACATTTACAGCATTTGCAGACGCTCTTATCCAGAGCAACTTACAACTGAGCAATTGGGGATTAAGGGCCTTGCTCAAGAACCCACAGTGGTGGCTTGTTGGTGCTGGGTTTTTCTGGTATTAGTCCAACACCTTAACCACTAGGCCACCCCTTCCCTACCTCTCATGATCATTAAAACTTACAAATTGAGATCTTGTATGGAGATGGATAGCCTATTCTATAGATAGCCTATTCTAGCCTTGTGTAGGTTTACAATTTTGTCTCTGACATCCTTGGACTGCACTTGCACTTTTTGCCTTGGTGGACTTTTGCGAATATGAGTGATTGATTGGTTTTGTGGACTGGTGTCTTTTATACAAGTATCGCTAGAAAAAAGTCCCTCTAAGGTAGTTCCTTTAAGTTAGTCTCAGCTTCTTACCTCAATAAAAGACACCTGATAGCCAAAAATCTTTCTGTTCGATTAGGAAATAAACATGAATTAAAGTGCAAATAAATTTGTAACATATTTAAAATTTATTTTTCTGGATGTTTTCAAATGAACACTTTATTTGAAAATATAGCTGATCATTTATTTGTCAGTCAAACCTACAAAAAAACAGAGGATTAAATTTGTTTTCCTCCTCACTGTAAATATATTTATAACCATTATACGTATTTTATACATACATTTGTGTAAACCAGCTAAGCACCTGAAATACATGCAGTTATTAACTTTTTAGGCCAAAATTCTAAAAAATTTAAGGCAAAAAAAGCATTTATTTAGTGATAACAGGTTATTGTCAGAACATTACAATGAATGAATCCCTATGAAAGGGTTAGGTTACAGTGTTACATGAACAAGTGAGCGTTGTGATGTAGAGGAGAGTGAAAAAGCAGGAAAGAGGCAATGGCTGACCAAAATGAAGTAGTAGCTGTGGATGGAGGAATGACTGATTGGCAGGAGAAGTGGATGAGTATGTGGATGAAGAGATAAGATTGGAGTGCATGTAGACCCCATGTCCTTGGGGGAGAAAACCTGACTTACCTTCAAAGGTTAAATAAAACTTGCCTCTGTCAAACCATACGAGGGAGGGCTGGTCTGTCTCTGTGTGATGGGAGTAGGAAGGGCAGAAGGATGAGAAGGGGAAGAAGGGAGAGAAGGACACTAGCATAAGTAACATAACAGAGAAGGGCCAGGAAAGTATAGGGATTTAGCTGGGAATGATTGTTTTTCTATAAAATATTCAGAACTTACATGAATTGTGGGGAATGAAACATGCTAACTGCTATTCTACACATATTGTACTGTCCGGCAGTTTAAGCTTGGTATGAAAATATGAAAAAAACTTTACTGTAAATATTAGTCATACTGTAAATGACTAATATTAATAAAGTTCCATTGTGTATGTCTGCATTAAGACATTTCCCTCTTGCTATCAATATTATTTTGTCTTTTAGGTAGTTAAACTTGCTTGTGATAAATTCTACATGCCAGGTGAGATTTGTATCAAACACTGGTGCAATTTCTGGTAACACTGCTGGGGACACTCAGACATCTAGCAAATAGACATTGAAAAATAAAAAGGTGGTTTTCCCTTCAAACCCCAGTTACTTTCACACAAAGTAATGCTATTATTCTTCTATAAATAAATGCTAAACAGAACAGCGTCATTTCACATATTTGCATTATGTGTGCAGATTACTCATGTTGGAGGAAAAACCGCAGTGATCCGACTTTCACTATGCTGCTTCACTCACTTCCTCAGGTTGAAAGAAGTTTGCTACAAGTACCAAATCTGCCCCTAATAAAATTGCAGTTGGATACAACGATCATGGTTACATAAAAATCATACACTTATTTAATAATTGTGACAGCCTTATTTCTATTCATAAACTTCTTTCTATTCATAATCTTATTTAATTTCTTATTCATAAAAAAGTTTTAGAAAGTACAGTTGCAATTAAAAATAGCCAAAATTAGGTAATCTGGTCTAGTTAGTAACTATTTTTCTAGTTGCTTTTAGTTTGTACTCTCTTAGTTTCTATTAATTTCTATTACTTTTAGAAGCGTTTGCATTTAGTAGTATAGTATAGTAATATGATCGATAGCATTTACATATGTAAATACAGAGTTACATATGTCCCCGGTAGTGATGAAAGGAAAATGTCACTCTGTAAAGTGGCTAATGCACAACAGGGGGCACTAATGAGTGACAGAGAAAAGTAAAACCTATAGATAAAGATCTATATCTTTAAAGAGAATGTATGTATTTTATCATAAAATTAATAACTGAAGTTAGGAAATGGATAAACGCGAGGAAGACTTTATGGTGGAGTCCTAAAATAAGTAGACATTGCTTCATTTTTAATTTATTATTACTTTCATTAATTACATATGAGTGATGTTGCAACAAGAGCCAGTTGTCAAATTTGATCATTTTAACCCAGGCTTAAAAAAACACTAGTAGTTAAAAAAAATAAATGTGAATTACTTCACATTTAAAAGAGAAGAGAGAGAAGCATACTGATAAGCACTGCTGCTCTCTAGGCTCTTTTCCAGGCCAGACATTAAACCCACAGAGGCCTTATGTGTGCTCGAGTGTTTCTGGTGTCTGGCTGAAGAATGGTCTCAATCAGGTTCTGAAGGGGCTCTTAGGGAGACAGGTGCTCTTTCTCAACACTTTCTATGGGACACAGCTGATATTTTAGAGTTGCTACAGTATGATAGATGTGTGAACTATGAATGCATGTTTTTTTCAAGCAAATGGCATGAATTATGAGACAATGGCTAAAAAAAACATTGTGTAAAATGTCCAAGATGATTCTGCCTTTGCTATTGTAAATATTAAAAGTGGTCTTGATTATCGGTGAGAAGTTTGTTTAAATATTTTTTTCTTTTCTAAATACACTAGGTGGATCATACAAAAATTAATGCCATACAAATATTGGTGATTTATTTGATGGCTTAATTAACCAGAAAAATATATATAATTTAAAAATGTAATATTGAAAAAGATGATTTTTGCCAGTTGGTTCAAGTGCACTGTTTGAAACACAGGCATTTGAAATCCATGTTTTATTTTTTATTAAACCAAATCATCCACCGAATCAGGAAAGGCCCATACCCTACCTGCCAGGAGGTCAGCACGCCTCTCAAAGCTGGGCAGTTTGTCTACAAAAACGTCATCTTCCAACATCAGACAAAACGTCAGGACGAAACACAAGACGAGACAGACGTCAAAATAGAAACAAAGGGTGACCGTAATTTAAATCAAAACAACAAACAATACAATAAAAAAACTCAAGACAAAAATAAATATCATAAAAATCAAGACAAGGTCACGCCACACAACTCAAAATGACAAATTAACAAAATGAAGGCAAATTAAACAAAACAACTTATATAAATGGCCAGAAAAAGACTGCAATTTATCACCAAAGCTTGCTTGTTTCAAACTGTTTATGACGAATTGCGTTCATTCATATTACTTAAGCAAAATTCACATCACTAAGCTGCAATGAATGAGTCTCACCTGTAATTTTGTCTAACACCAGTTATGGATTACTCCTTATGATAAAACGCCTGCTCATCTTTTTGCTATAATAAACTGTTTACACTCATCAACCCTTAAATATTAAGTCTAGACTATCCATAAAACATATAAAATATAAATAAGACCTAAGTTAAAAAAAATCGTTCTAAAACTTTGAAATTTAATCAGATGGGCAGCCATGTTAAACTTTGCAAACCAGTTAAGATTTGCAAAACCATTTACACACAGAGAATGAGGAATGGAGTCACACCTGACACAGACACGGAGAGCTCTTTACCAACAGTCGGTGTTGAGGCAGCACTGAGGGAGTTGGTGGAGGAGATGGAGGAGGTGCTCTCTGCTCGCGCCAAAGGTGCCAAAGGTGGAGGGCTTGCCGAGTGGACCGGAGGGCTGAAGGGTCTATTCTGTGTACGAAAAATTTAAGTAAAAATTAAAGAAACCATTTACACTGAATTTATTTGAAAATCTAAAATATTATTTGAGTGGAACTTATTGCATAAGCTAATATTTCAATCAATAAAACACAGATAACACAAATGTTTAAACTAAGAAATTTCACACTTTAATCCACTAAATGAGCTCATTTCAAGTAAGATATATGCCACACTGGTAAAAAATTTTGGGTCAACAAAGTGCTGAAAAACTTTCAGCTGGAAGAACATTCATTATCTAATTTAGTTGACATTAAGTTGACATAAGGTGTGTAACATGATAAGTATAAAAAGGTATATTAGAGTGGAGAAACCTCTCAGAAGTAAAGCTGGGCAGAGGCTCTCCAATCTTTGAAAGAGTGTGTAAAAAGATTTTGACTTTACAATACAAGGTTCCTCAATGTTAAATTTGCAAATCTTATCATCTACAGTACAAAAAAGGAACAAGGCTGGAGACCTTTAGCAGGTGGAAACCCGTAGCAAGCCAGAACGGAATCAAACCTCCAAATTGTTCGATATAAGAAGATATGCTATACCATGGTAGACATGCCTCATTTCAGTTTAATTTCAGTCCATAGCAGGCAAGCAGGCATCAAATGTAAAATAAGCTCATTTTGTGCAAAAAAGCTTTTTTTATTATTAACATTTTAAAAACCTCAACTTTTTAGGAAAGTTTTAGGTCTAAGTAAGAGGAGGAAATCGTATACCATATAAAGTATATTTTATTTCATTCATTTATTCATGCTGGAGCCTATCCCAGAGCACATAGAGCGAAACAACCTAAAACCACTTTATAAACTACCAGATTTAGGCTTCCTCATGATTAGTTTTAAAATGCAACTTTGCTTATGTATGTGATTAAATTATACAACGCAATAGCCAATAGAAGACACCAAGAACACCAGAATAAAGTGGCGACAAAACACACAGTTAGTAGTTTCATAGGTCATCTTTACATGCAGTGTAACAGTGTTGTTGTGTATTACAAACTGCGCCACATACCGCTTCCCCTATACTGCCTTTCCCAGAAGTCAGTTTGGGGCGGGAGGGTGGTCGCGGTGGAGGAGGAGGGGGGCTGCTGGCAGCCAGTGGTGTAGCGGGGTGTACAGGAGACGATGAGCCTGAATATCAAGGGGAAATTTCATTAAAACAACTATTAGCTAAAAGAGATATAACATGATTGTATATTTATATGATTGTAGATACAGCATACAGCCTAACTGCTAGCTGTCAGAGTGAAACACCCAACTGTGGAAATAATAGCTCATGATTGTGTAGTCATAGTTTTGTGGAATATAACAGGTTATGTTTGATTCTTGGGCTGCTTACCACAGTCCCATGGGCCGAATCAGTGCTATCATACTCATTTTGTTAAGCATGACTCAATTTTATCTTTAAATGTAAAATTCTGTGCTTGCAGTGATTAACTTTTATACCACAACACAGTCTAGCTGTTAACCATGGTGAGGTACAACTTCTGCCCCACGCAGACTCTTCAGTGGTGTCCCACAAGGCTCAGTATTCTGTCCTCTTCTTTTCTCTGTTTACACACACTCACTTGAAAAGGGTATTTCCTCACATGGATTTACCTATCATTGTTATGCTGATGACACTCAACTTGTCTTTTCCTTTCCCC
>JAOTQW010000014.1:10795990-10806192 GCA_026260075.1 Sisor rabdophorus
GAACAGCAGAGTCACTGGCTGTCTTCAAGAGATGCTTAAAGACCCACCTCTTCCTTAAAAACCTATCACCTGACACACAATTAAATTAAAATACAAAAGGTACCATTCTGCTCTATAATTGTATTTATAATAATATATAATATTAATAATATAATATAATAATTTTTTAAAATTGTTTCTAGTTGTTACTAACTGCTACTGTTTGCTATTTCAATCTTTTTTTGGTTGCACTATGATTGAGTTAATATTGTATCAGTATTCAGAAGCTTAACGATGAATTGTAAAGCACTTTTGTACATCGCTCTGGATAAGAGCTAAATGCTGTAAATGTTAATATGTAAATATTAAACGTAACTGGCTTCGGGTTGCGAGACTAACCTCATATGCACAAAAGGATTATTTCAAAAACAGCTATTTAAGATGGACTGGTATTAATATATAACATTAAAATAGCTTGGTTATTGTCACAGTGTAGTAACACTTTCAGACAAATCACTCTTTAGATAATACATCCTGATTACATAAATTTGGAACTAGTCAATTCCAACTAGTTTCACTAACGCCCACTAACATTAAATTGCAACTTCAAAAATTTGATCTGATTTAAAGGTTTATAAAAAAAGAGTAGAATTCAAGGAGAACATAAAATCAACTATTTAAACTCGAGCATAAAACTTTTTAATACATCTCTATTTAATGTTGTAAAGGTCTCATAAAAATCTAAAAATAGCAATTTTTAACCGTTTGCATTCGATTACAAGATTTAGATCTGACTCACAACACACTACAATTTTAAACAATGACATTCACGCTTACATCATTTTTTTAGGTGTTTAAGGAATAAAAAATGGTGTAATCGACCCCAAATGTCCTTCAGAAGAGTCATTTATTGTTTAATGTTCCAATGACTAATGGTTTTCACAGCCGGGGGGTGGGGGGTGTGTGTGTGGGATAAAGCACAACATATTGAACACGAGCTTAGTGTTTATTTCTGATGCTGCAACTATGACTTACCGCTGTCACTTCCTCCACCCGTGACTGCAGGTGTAGGTCCAGCAGATGACACCACAGCCTTGTATGTGGGTGGTGGAGGAGGTGGTGGTGGTGTTGATCTAGTGCTTTGTTCTTTCTCTTTGGGTAAAGCGCTGCTTTCATTTAGATCCTCTTTCAAATTGCTCTCTTCTAAATCTTTCTTATCCTCCTGATTAAGGGCCAGGGGTGGGGTAATAGTACGTCCATTCATCTTTAGAGCACTAGGTTGAGTCTTGACTGAACCAGACCTTGCCTCTGTATCAGGAATATTCTGGGTTGATTCGAAATTAGGCTGAAGAGTTTCATCTGGAGGAGGTGGAGCGGCCTCACCTGGAGGAGGTGATACTTGTCTGGGTGGAGATGGCTCTTTTGGTGACAGAACAGTGGCTGGAGGAGACTGGGTGGAGTTTTTTGGTGGTTCGGGTGGAGGAAAAGGAGGGACGGGTTCTTCAGGGAAAGATAAAGATTTTGGTAAAGAAGGAACTGTTTTTGTTTCTGGTAGTGGTGGTCTTTGAGGCGACTCATCGTTGAAGCAGACCCACTTCTCTGTAACACTGTCATCAGGTTTAAGGAAGTCTGTCGACCCAAAAATGTTGTCCAGATCTGCTATGGAGGGTATGTCTGTATTTGTTGAAGTTTCCTCCGTTTTCACATCTTCATCGGTTACATGGTAAAGACACCATATTAAAGAAAAAAGAATTTAAGGTTGCAAAACTATAAGATATTAAACGGAGTACACAAAGAAATGGAAGTGAAGAAATAACTCTTATAGCATGATAGCATACAAGACATACAATTGGAATGAAGGAACATCCAGATGAGAAAACAGCAACAGGCTTACCGGATGAATCTGGGCTTGTCATGTTGTTTGGAGGGGGAGAAGTCTGCACATTCTTTGGGGGGAGTGGAGGGAGTGCTGCAATGACATTAGGGTGGCTAAACAAGCTTTTTTAAATGCCCCCAGTGGTCAAACATCATACCCACATTCTAGTAGCTCAAAAAACCAGGCTCATTTCATGCCCAAAGCACCATGCATATGCAAGATATTATTTACCAGATGCAAGGAGTAAAAGAGGAGCTGGAACATGGGATAAGTAACTTGCACAGTATGACAACACTTCACTCCTGCGGCCTACCAAATTGGATTTAATTAAACCATACAAAGTTTGAGTAGGTGTATATCCATCTTATTTGACCAGCAACGTGAATTGATGTTTACTTTTATGAGAAAAATTATTTATAAGTGGTAGCTTGGTGTTGCTGGGAATCAAACCCACAATTTTCTGATCAACGATCCAACACCGTAACCACTTACTTACCGTATCTGCATAGTTTAATGCAGACTTTGTTACACCTACCTATATTTTATGATTAGTTCTAAAAAATAGATAATGGTTAACTGAGGCCACATCAAGTAAACTGTCATCAAGGGAGATTGATGTCTTTAGGGATTCAAGTTTGATTAGTTTTCCTCACTAAAGATTTGTGAAATTAGTTGGGTTACTGGAGCTTGCAGAGCCACAAACGTTAATAAACATCACATTCCCACACATTTTTTTTTCCATACAACTATTTGGAATATATGAAAGGATAAATTTTATGGTCCTGATGGGAGACAATCCGTGCCACATTGTCATCATCAAAAACTTACGTCCTGGAGAAAAAGGTCTTCCTAGAGAAGAGTCTGGGTTTGGATTATGCAAAGGAGCACCCCAAACCTCAGGTTCCTCTATCATCACTAATATTATGGAAGATTGCACAACACACAGCCAGTGGAGATGTGTTACCCATCATGAAGATTAGAGACAAAGACATAAATTAGGTCTAGACAAGAGGTATTAAAAAAAAGTGATAGCCTGTGGATCAGGATTGGACCAAGAAGAACTGTGTTCTAAACTAAATTAAGTAATTTAACAATAAAATGTCCATGTTTTTCTGGTCCTACACCTTTCACAGATTATATAGATACATTTAGACCACTTCAAGTTTATTAAGAGGTAAGAAAACTTTTAACCGGCAGAGCAAAAATTGTTTAAGGAACAAATCACACATCCTGCCTTTAACGTGTCTGAATTTCTGCATTATTCTGTGCAAACCGTGGGTTATTAAAAAAATTTATGAGGTGAACAAATTGCAAAATACTTTAAACAGACCGTTTGGCATGCACAAGCTTCACAAGAGGACATTTGGATGTTTGCTGTAAACATCAAGTAAAGCCTCAGACATGTATTTTGATAATGCTTTATAATTAACTAAATAACTAAATAACTGCAAAAATGAGAAGGTTACAGTGTTCCCGTTAGTATATTGTATATATAGTAAATGCATATACAGTATAAATATATGAGATTGGGCATTTTATTAGTATATATATATATATGGATGACTAGTGGATAAGTGGATGACTATTAAATAATATGTAAGAAAACTTTTACATATTGAACAACTTTTTAACTTTTTTCCTTAGTTGTCTTATAAAAAAAAGCCTGAAGGTAAAACCTCAGGGACACAGACGTCTGCTGGAGCCTATTCCAGCGCACATAGGGCGGAAGGCAGGGGTACACCCTGGACAGGTCACTAGTCTCTCACAGGACCACACAACCATACTCACACTCACTCCTATGGGCAATTTTAGAATCATTCAACCTTATGTACGTCTTTTTGGACTGTGGGGGGGGGCCGAATCAACCGGAGTAAACCCACACAAGCACAGGAAGAACATGCAAACTCTGCACAGAACGACCTCTTGCACGGGAATCGAACCCAGGACCTTCTTGCTGTGAGGCAACCGTGCTAAACACTACACCACCAGGCCACCCGCCTATGTACATTTTTGTATTAAAAAACATCCGTAACAATTTAGCATAAAGTGTTATCCCATGTTTTTCATGTCAAATCTAACATCCCAAAAACACAGTATGAAAATGGGAAAGTAACTAAATAATTGTGTATCCACATGGCACTATATTGATAACAAGCTGCAATATTTAGTTATCAGTTCTAATAAGTGTAGGTGCTCTTTGTACCTTCAGTCCTTTGCTCATCAAATGCTGTGTCTAGTGGAGGGCCAAATAAAGCTATTGCATCCTCTGGCACTGGAGATTTCTTAGTGCTGAATAAGACAGAGGGCAAAAAGCAAAGCAAAGAACACTTGCTTTAATGTCATTGAACAGGTACCCGTGGGGGGGGGGGCTTTGTGTATGCTTGTTTACCTTGGGGTTTCTGCTACAGGTACTGGTACCGGTGCAGCTGAGGGGACTGAGCCTGGAGTAACAGGAGGAACTGAACGCCTTGGGCGAGCAATTTCAATTTCTTCACCTTAAAAGAAAACATTTGTATTTTTTTTTAATTCTTTAAAAATCAGATAATGTGATGCCCCACTGTATACTGTATATACACACACATGTTTTTCGTTATAGACATTATGACAACAAAACGGTGACTCAAACTTTATTGCAATAGGTACATTGTTTCTTTTCCCTCAAAATGTACTCACTAGGCACCTCTCTCTTTGCCAGACCCTGTAACAGAAAAGACATAAAAAATACTCAACACTAAATGACCTAAAAAACCCCAGTACATTTATTGATCCTCTTTTCTGACATTTTTAACAATAGGGAGAGACAGAGCACTGTTCAACTGCACGTCCTTAACACACCAAACTCAAAAATAAATGACAAAAGACAAAATTTGAAATTGGTTTGGATGAACAACAAATTATAATCCTCGGAATAATCACGAAGATAATCATGTTAATGCAACGCAAACAAACTGGATGTAATAATCTGCTGGAATATTGTACTTAAGAAATTGTACTTTAACAGTTCTTTTAATTACATTTTTATGGTGAGATTACTACTAACAATCATCCTCCTAATACTCTATCATGTAGAGTTTCTTTGCAGCTGATGGGGCCATAAAAAGCATTGAAGTATAAGCAGTTTTGTGCTGACTTTAGTGTTTTAGTCAATATGATCAAGGCTGAAGTGCTCAGCACATCAATGAATATAGATGACCTCTGATATGTAGCACAGCTGTTATACATACTTAGCGCTTCATTATTAATTATTAAAACTTGTACAGCCCTTAGGGCCTTTGCAACACCAGGGTGGCTTCAGCTAAAAGACTATTTGGAAACATAAAGAAGCGAGAATAAACACTTACCGGGCTACGTCTCTGTGATCAGCAAAAAGGAAGAGAGAAGAGACACCTGGTCAGAGAGTGACAAATCAGTAATACACACTCTTAAAAAACGGTCTATGTAGAAATTACAAATCTGTACCACATTCAAGCTGTTAAAACAAAGTTAACAAAAAGATAGGATCATGTTACCACCCGAAGCCCTTAAGTTAAGACATGATTTAGTTAATATGTGAACTGAAACACTGCACCGGCATGACAAAAAACCATTTCTACCGCTAAAAACAGTTGTTTTTTACGTAGCAGGACACTAACACTGACCATGCTAACTTCTGGTGTAATCTCTTTCGACCTTCTGTTCACATTTTTTGCTTCAACAGATTTCAACAAACGATCCAGAAAAGTTATTCCTAAAGCTTTTATTTTCACTGTGCTCCAAGGGACTGCTTACACAGAACACGTATGCAAACTATGTTATATATATACAAACTACGAAAAGACACAGGTACAGTATAAATAATACAATATACATAATACATTAGGTGGAAGGTTACGCCCTACAGCAAAAAGGGTTCCCGGGCATAGGGACTTATTGTGCGGAGTTTGCATGCTCCACCATGCTTGCACGGGTTTACTGTGGGTATTCCAGTTTCCTATCACAGTCCAAAACATGTACATTAGGTTGATTGGTGAATTGCCTATAGGTGTAAGTGTGCATGGTTGTTCGGAGACCTGTCCAGGGTGTACCCATGCCTCTCACCCTATGTGAGCTGCGATAGGCTCCAGTGAACCCCTGTGACCCTGAGTTGGGGAATAAGCGTGTATAGAAGATAAATAAATGAATATTTGTTTTAATAAAAAAAAGACCACTTTCTATATCAGCTAGAATTCTAGCTGATATAGCAAGGTAGTGATGAGCAATATCAACAACATGATTTCCCCTTCCTATTGTCTTTGGCTTGAATCTGACCCAAGTTTATTAGGTAAATTTTGGTGTGTATATTTTTAACTTTATAGAATTTACATGGTATAACACTTTACAAACAGTTAATTATAGAGGATGAATATAGTTGCAAATATAAAAACAGGAAGATAATAAAATTGTGAATCAAATATGAAGCTTCAAAAACACAAAAGATTGCGTTCCTTTACTCCATTTCCTTAACATAACCGGCAAAGGCTTGCTTACGTAACCTACTCTATAAATTTAGACTCAAAAATGTTTACATTGTGGTCTACGCAAAGGTTGAAAACTTCTAGGCAGTAATTATTGGTCAAAGACTAACAAAACCCGGAAAAGCCCCTTGACTTTATTATATTCTAATGCTTATTTTAGTCCAAAATGCAGTTACAAGCGCCAGATATTTACTAGGTCTACATTAATACTGACTAGACAATAATTTAAAAAAACTCAACTGAAGGTACATCAGGTGTTAAGTCCAATCAACTGAAATCCTGTGCATTAAGAAAGAGAAGAAAGCACTCCTGAAAAGGTAGAAAAGCTTACCGAACTGCTCCTCTGAGGAGGCCAGCATTAAAGAGAAGAAAAAGGAAAGAAAAGAAACAGAGGAACTTTATCCACTGGTCACTTTGTAAACACATGCTTTAAATTTATCCACTCTGTATAATCAATACATTTTTATGTATTTGATTTTATTCTATTTTCTGGGCAGATTTTAATGCTTTTTTTTTAAATTGTTCTTTTATTAATAGGAGAGTTGTAATGAAAATTTCACTATATTATACATTATACTGTGTATAATTATGTCAATTTGAATTTGTACTATATAAGCGTGTAATAAAATAGGTTAAAATATATCTTAACATACAATTATTACTTAAAAATGAATAGATGTGTTAATATTATACATTTCTCAATTTAAAATAAGATTGGGCAGGTATCCTCATAGGTCTAAATATATTTTCTAAATATATTAACACACAATAAATGTGACCAAACAGTTGAGTATAGATTTTAGTGGTGATTAGGTGGAAAAATTGACAATTTACACAAAGGTAGAGCTATTTCTTAGTAAAAGTTGTAAAAGTTGAAAATTTTTTAAATAAAGCCAAAGCAACACTTTCAACTTAGCACATAGGTGCTGTAATTGTGCCTAATGTCTCAGCTCGATTCAGCTCCATAAGTCTAATCATTCTGCGCCATACTGATCGAGGGGTACTGTTTAACACCGTATCATCACATCTTAATCCTTATTTGTATTTTCTATGGCTTAAAGATATAAGGGGCCTGCTGTGTAGTGGGATTTGTCACATGTAATACTGTATGTAAATCTACTTAACATACACGATATCGAGAAAAGTTTGTGGACGACCCACCATCAGATCCAATTGTAATTTCTTTTAATTGTACTTGAGTGAACAAATATTTTACATTCAAGCTACAAATAATAATGCATATATTGTTACAAATATAAACCATTACATTAATCTTAAAGCAAAAAGAGGAATAAATCTAAGATTAAATGTTTAAATTCAGGTTTTAAAAAAATATATTTTATTAACTTATTTGCTCAACTAAATTGTCCCAAGAATTTACATTCTCTCTCTCTCTCCCTGCTACCTCTAAGACACCAGCACCATGACCCTTTCTGCTCTCTGTCCTGAATTATTTCGTAGATGGGGTTCCTGTCTCTTAAAAGTCACTCATCGCAGCTGAGGGTGATCCTATATCCCCAGCTTAAAGAAAAAGATTTGCATTAGTCTAATAAATTAAAGTCATTGAGGCTCACATTTATTAAAGCTAAATTATCTATACTCACACTATCTTTTGTCAGCTTGATAAGACTAGGTTCCTATGTCAGAAAGCCTTTCCTTACCACAATTGCTTCTGGCTCGCATATTACAGATACAAGTGAAATATATAACCCATATCTTTATTTTTTAAAACTGAATTATGTGCATCTATATGTAAATGACGGTTTGCATGTTCTTCTTGTGCTTGTGTGGCTTAACTCTGGGTAGTCTGCTTTCCTTCCACAGCCCAAAAACATTTTCGTACATTAGTTTGATACATTAGGTTGATATAAATGTGTGGCCATGCAATAGACTGGCGACCTGTCCAGGGTGTACCCTTGGATTTTGCACCTATGCGTGATGAATGAATAAAATGCTGTGTAAGAATAGTTTTGTTATATAGTATATGGACATGTTAGATCGGCCTTGCATTGCTGTAATTCGTGCTTTAGTGCATATGTGTGAATAATTCAGTGAAGTGGCTTTCCCATGACACATGCTACACTCGTGCCTTTGTTCTTACAGTGTTGTGTAATGCAGCGTCACTGTCCCAAGTTTCCGAGCTGAATTATTGAGGAACCTCGGTCCTCCAGTACACCTGAGACGTTAGTCTGAACGCAAGGCATGCTTCAAATGCACAATCAGTGACAACCATACTGTAAAAACCACTTGTGTATTCTAGAAAAAAGTTAATAAATGTTTGCTATATTAAGATCTACATATGTTCTTTGTATCTTAATATTTATAAAATAAATAAATAAATAATTGTATGCCTTCCTATAATGGGTATTGTCAAAAAGGAACCTTCCAAAAGGCTGCATTCTGGCCAACTAATCATTCAGAGTCACAAGAAATATAATATATAACGAAAGTCGTTAGAAAGCCCTTGGTAAAGAAAGTGTTGGAGTAAAAAACAACTAGGACTTGTTAATGTTAGAATTTGTAGAATGTAAAATGAAAAACGCTGATTATTAGAGTAGCTGTCGACTCCACATATTATACTATAGCATATTATAACTATAAACATACAGCAATATCGAGTATATATGATAGATATAGATAAGGGGGCCCGGAGTTTTTTGCCCTCCTTAATCTACTTCCGAGGAACTGGGCGAAAGATGTTGGATCTCTGAATAGCAAGACAAATCACTTAAGCTTTAGGTTTGGGAGTAACACGTGGTGCAAAAGGGAAAGTTTTTTTTTTTTTTTTTTTTTAACCTAGAATAGCATTTGTGTGATATAGCATAACAGGTGGGTGACTCTGATTGCATGACTTCACAGACTGATTTATGCATAAGCTAAAGTCTATTGTTTCATAACTTAACGACTTTTTGTGACTAGTTGTGCGAATAGTATGCAACGTATTCATTTTGGCAACTGTGACTTGACTATGAAGTAATAATTTTAATAATAATCTGTTAAAGAGCTACACGTTGAGCTTGGTGAATGCAACTGACCTTTTGAAAACATGTCTCCTGCAGTCAACACTGCAGGTTCTACTCTAAGTTAGCTGTTGCCATAACAAACATGCTGGCTTGTCATTTTGTCTTAGTAAATATGCAGAAGGAAGAAGAGTTCCAAATCCATATCCCGTGATAGGATCATTATTCAGATCACTGTATCGTCACTGCTGATCTATAATGTTTTTCTTGCCAGCACAATAAAAAGTGATGCAATATAAATAATCGTCAGTTTAAATTTATTTACACAGTGGTTAAGGTATTAAATTTGTTTACACAGTGGTTAAGGTATAAAACTGCTACTTGAATGTTCAGTATCTAATTTCCAGCAACATCAGGTTGCTACTGCTACCCCCCAATTGCTCAGTTGTATAGAAGGAGATAAATGTGTTTGCTAAAAGCTGTAAATGGTACGTAAAAATGAGTGTTCATTATTTACTAAACAAACTCATTTTTCTGAAAGGTCAACAAATTTTTCTTTTCTTAGGTTGGTCAGTTGGAATGTACTTTTGCCTCCTAATGCTAGATTGGATTTATTTTGCTATGACCACACATACAAATATTTAATATTTTTTGAGATGTAAAGCCTTTTACAAGGTAAAAAAGACACAAGTGTCTTCTATTCCCATAATAATAATAATTATTATTATTATTTTGGGTGGCGCGGTGGCGCAGTGGTTAGCGCTGTTGCCTTACAGCAAGAAGGTCCTGGGTTCGCACGCACGAATCCCAGGCACGGGGTCCTTCTGTGCAGAGTTTGTATGTTCTTCCCGCGCTTGCGTGGGTTTCCTCCGGGTACTCCGGTTTCCTCCCACA
>JAOTQW010000014.1:10983212-10994153 GCA_026260075.1 Sisor rabdophorus
CCCCGTGACCCCGGATTCGGGAATAAGCGGGTAAAGAAGATGAAATGAAATGTTTCCATTAAACAATAATTTAAACTTTACCTGTGTATATGAAGACTGTTAAAGGCTACTGAGCAGAACTGATATAAAGTGCCTGGTTCTGAGGTGATTAAATTTATATATGGAAACACAAAGAAAAGATTTTTTTTTTGTCTGCATGTGGTTTTGTTTTTCAAAACTGAAATACTGCCATGTTTGTAGGTGCTCCTACATTTGGGCACCATATCGTAAGCAGCAGTTGCACTTGCATGCATATCTCAGCTAACATCTGCATGGACTCAAGATATAAGAAATATAATTTCTTGTCCATTTATATTTGTTGCACACCGTGCTTACATATTCAAGTTTGGCCATCTGTGTGTCTTAAATTGGTCAAGCCATTCCATTATTTTAGTTTTAAACTGTTCAACTATGGCGTTGGCATTCTGATCATGGATTAGATAAGTGAAACTCGATGTGGTCTTGTGTTTTTGCAGCCAATCTGCCTCTAGATTCAATATTTGCAATTGATCTTAAGGGTATTGTTGACTTTTGCAGGTCAAACCAGTCTGACTATTGCCTGTAGCATTCTCTCATCAAGATATCATTTACATCTGTTCACTGGGTATCTTTTGTTTACTGCACCATGCTGAATAGAAAATGTTTGCACCCCCTTCATGGATGAGTTTTGTTTTATTGGTGTTTAGGGAGAGCACTTGGGTCTGGGCACAAGGACCAATATCTATGCAGGTGTGCTAAAGATGAAAAGTGAGGATGAGGATGACTTGGGAAGCTACGCCGCATCACAGGAGGTGAAGGTGGTGCTGAAAGTTCTGGGCTCTGGACACAGGGATATATCTTTGGTGAGGAATGAATGCCCTCTTCCTTTCTGTTTGTATTTTTTAGACTGGCTCTTGGGGCACTGTTATTAAAGAAGCTTTCTTTTCTCTTGTTCTCAAGGCCTTTTTTGAGACAGCCAGCATGATGCGACAGGTCTCGCACAAACACATCGCCTTACTGTACGGAGTGTGCGTGCGTCACCAGGAGAGTAAGCACTGTACATTTTTCTCTGGGTGCCAGTGTGTAACGTAAAAGGAATAGACTTTATAACGATTATGTTGTCTTTCTGTCATACTCTAGATATTATGGTGGAGGAGTTTGTACAGTTTGGTCCTCTCGATCTGTTCATGCGTCGACAGGCTGTTCCTCTTAGCACTTCATGGAAGTTCCAGGTGGCCAAACAGCTGGCAAGCTCCCTCAGTTATCTGGTAAAAAGAGTGTACTAAATTGTGTAATAAAATGCAAGTCAGTGTTTGTTGTGGCAGTAATTAAGTCTAATACTATTTTGAATTTTTTAACTTATATATTTTTGTTCAATTGATTCCCAAGCAACTTTACAATGCACACATTTATGGAGCAGAATATAAAGCGGCGCATCATACAGCGCAGTGACAATGGTTTGAGGGAGTGTGAAATGTGTGCACAGACATTCCAAACCCCATCTGATGTTTACATTTATTTTATTTTTTTATTCTTTTTACAGGAAAAGCTATGTGCAAACAGAAATACACAAATATACTGTACCTATATTTATAAATATTTCATATTTATTCAATAAAAAAGCCACTTCAAGCCTTTTTTAATGTCTATGTGCCCACTGAAGATAAATCTTTTTTTAATACCATGTCCATCTTGAAGTGGTGTTTACATTTTCTGTGGTTTTTACATGGAACGAATATATCTTACTGTTTGATATGCCTATGCTATAATTTGGTCTAATTTACTGTTTATATCTTTGGTTTATATGGGATATGGAGTTAAACGTTTAAACAGATGTTTTAGTAATTTTTGATAATTGACGTTTTTTCTTTCGTTTCACTTGCTTTCCATGCCAAAGCTGATAAATCCTTTTGCTTTTAACTAAAGCTGTTAAAGCTTAGCAGTCTTATCATGAATACATTTTGCCTTGTGTGCTGTAGGAGGATAAGAAGCTCGTTCATGGATACGTCTGTTCTAAGAACATTCTTTTGGCTCGAGAAGGACTGGACAGCGATGGCGGTCCCTTCATTAAGCTTAGTGACCCTGGCATCCCGATCACTGTGCTAACCCGAGAGGGTGAGGGTCTCAACAGTATTGACATACGGGTTTAAATATTCCTTATCTGTCTGTGCCTTATACATTTGTTTGTGTGCGACAATGTGTGTATAAACATTTGCAGCATTTTGGCAGATTTCTTTATCCAGAGCACTTTACATTACATCTTTTTTATACAACTAAGCAATTGGGGGGTTAAGGGCCTTGCTCAGTACCATGAAGAAATTGTGGGGTTTGAGGGGTTCTGTTTTTTTATGAACATGTACATGGCAGTTTAGTTTAGTGCGGTTTCTTTAAAACTAAAGGTATAGGTGTGTACTTTGAATAAGGAATGTGTAGAAACTAGAATTTTGTTGGCCTTTATCGAGCCATTCTGTATCAAAGCACAATGCCCCTGACGAGCAGTTTTATATTCTGTTATAATTTTGCAAATTTCCTGCCCAAAAGAACAATTGTAACTAGATTTAAATATTAACGGTTCCGGTGTGTGCTCATTTAGAGTGCGTGGACCGAATTCCATGGATTGCTCCAGAGTGTGTGCAGGATACAGCTAACCTGAGTGTTGCAGCAGATAAGTGGGGGTTTGGCACAACACTGTGGGAAATCTGCTATAACGGAGAAATTCCTTTAAAAGAAAAGAAACTCACTGAGGTAAACACACACACACACACACACAATATTTATAAAGTACAACCTGGACATCAATAGAAGCTGCACTATTTTGAGATCTCTCTCTATTTCTACAATATTAAGTAGTCTTTGACTGATAAAGTCCTATATCATACGCTCCAACATTAAAAAAAACTAATTTCGAAACCCTGCTATGTTTCTAATTTTGAAACGCTGCTAATTTTGAAACCCTGCTAATTTCTGCTCCCAACACCTAATCAATGCTGCCTTTAGGGCTAAGCCAGTTTGCCTAAATTGGACTTGTGTTACCGCAGTGTTTTATCATGTTTCTTTTTATGAGCAGAAGGAAAGGTTTTATACAGCCCAGTGTCATTTAGCCACACCAGACTGTGAGGAGCTTGCCAATCTCATGACCCATTGCATGACCTACGACCCTCACCAAAGACCCTTTTTCAGGGCCATCGTCCGAGACATTGACATGGTGGAAAAACAGAGTAAGTCATTTAACGTTTTTTTCTTTTAGCAGATAATCCTTTCCAGAGCAGACAGAATGGGTTACATTAGGCACTAGGCAGTGATGGGTTACATTAGGCACTAGGCAGTGATGGGTTACAAGCTTTGCCTCAGGAGTCCATCAGTGACAGCTTGGTGGTGCTGGGAATTAAACACACAATTAGTTTAACACAATCTTTTTGTAGAAAAGTAATTTTCTATTATTAAAGTTATATTGAGATATGTTAAGCTGTTTGAACCCTTGTTAATAGGCATTGTTTATTAGGCCTTTATCAAGACCTTTTTTTTTTCATTTTATTCTTGATGATTCAGATTATTAAATTAAAAAGTAGATACATAATATAAATACTTTAAGTCATAATAACAAGTAAGCTTTTTTATGGACATGTGTGAAACTGAGGTAACCTTTATGTACAGCTTGAGGCATATGTTGGCATAAGTAAAAAAAAAAAAAGTTTCTTATTTACCCAATATTTTAAGTAAAACATTGACCCCTTGTGGTTTAAAATGAGGCATACAAAAGTTATTTGGTATGCTAAAAAATTCATTTCTGTCATAAACTGGAAAATGCTTTAATAAAAAATGTACCTAGTCACATGGTTTGCATTTATTTTTAATTACCGTGTATTTCAACAAATAGTTTAAACTTGGATATTTTTTCTTCATAAGTTTAAGAAATTTATTTAGAATCTGTACATTTAATGAGACAGGCTTAGAAGATACTAAATACTTAGCAAATAGATGCTAACGATGTTAGAAAACGTGATGTCAGTTTAACATTTTTATTTGTCTCTGTAATATTGTGTTCTTTATTTAAGTAAAAAATAAACTTTTATATAGCTGGTATGTTTGAAATTGTATTTGGTTGGTTGTTTGCTATTTGTATGATTCCGAATTTTCAATACTGTATGTATTTTGTCTCTAGATCCCTCTATTAAGCCTGTTCCAACCCTAGAGGTCGACCCCACAGTGTTTGAGAAGAGGTTTCTCAAGAAGATCAGAGACCTGGGAGAGGTACTCTAATCTCTGCCTTGATAGTAAAATTCTCTTTCTTCACACATTTCTGCTAGGTGTGTGATTACATTTTGGTGTGTGTGTGTGTGTCAGGGACATTTTGGAAAGGTAGAGCTGTGCCTATATGACCCACGTGGTGATCGGACAGGAGAGCTGGTGGCAGTAAAGTCCCTGAAACCAGAAAGCAGAGAAGAGCAAAGCGGCAATCTGTGGTGTGAAATCGACATCCTAAAAGAGCTCTATCATGAGAACATTGTCAAATACAAAGGCATCTGCGAGGAGGAAGGTACTGAACTGCAAAACCAACATGGATATTTTATTGTCATAATATATTAAAATATACACTGCTCAAAAAATACAGAAAACACTACAATGTAATTTATTAAATCATTTATTGAACTCTTTACATAGTTGTATGTGCTGACAACAAAATCTTGATTTGGAGTCACACTCAAAACTGAAGTGAAAAGAACACTACAGGCTGATCCAACTTTGATGTAATGTCCTAAAAACAAGTAAAAATGAGCATCAGTAGTGTGTGGCCTTGATGTGCCTGTATGACCTCCCTACAAGCCTGGGATTTCCCCTTGATAAGGTGGCGGAGGGTCTCTTGAGGGATCTTCTCCCAGACCTGAACTAAAGCATCCACCAACTCCTGTACAGTCTGTGTGGCAATGTAGCATTGGTGAATGGAGCGAGACATGATGTTCCAGATTACTCATTTGGATTCAGGTCTGGGGACACTCCAGCCACCTGAGGTATAGAATGTCTTGCATTAGTAGGAACCCAGTAGCAACCGGAACGGCAGTGGATTCACAATGGGTCTGAGGGATTTCATCACTGTAGCTAATGGTAGTCAGGCTACCTCTGGCGAGCACATGGAGGGCTGTGCAGCCCTCCCCACACCATTACTGACCCACTGCCAAACCGGTCATGCCAGAGGAGGTTGCAGGCAGCAGAATGTTCTCCACAGTGTCTCCAGTCTATCACATCTGTCACATGTGCTCAGTGTAAACCTGCTTTCGTCTGTGAAGAGCCCAGGGCGCCAGTGGTAATTTTCCAACTTTGTGTTCTCTGGCAAATGCCAAACGTTCTGCTCGGACCCCCAACTGTGGATGTCAGGCCCTCATACCATCCTCATGGAGTCTGTTTCTCAGCATTTGAGCAGACATGCACATTTGTGGCCTGCTGGAGGTAATTTTGCAGGGCTCTGGCAATGTTCCCCTTGTTTTTCCTTGCACAAATGCAGAGGTAGTGGTACGTCCTTCTCCTCCATGTCTCCTGATGTACTAGCCTGTCTCTTGGTAGGGCCTCCCTGCTCTGGACACTACGCTGACAGAAACAGCAAAGTTTGCACTGATGTGTCATCCTGGATGAGCTGCACTACTTGAGCCACTTTTGTTTGTTGTAGACTCCGTCTCATGCAATCACTAGAGTGAAAACACCGCCAGCATTCAAAAGTGGCCAAAACATCAGCAAGAAAGCGTAGCAACTGAGAAGTGGTCTATGTCTCCACCTGCAGAACCACTCCTTTATTGGGGGTTTCTTGCTTATTGCCTATAATTTCCACCTGTTGTCTATTCTATTTGCACATTCTATTGCACTGATATTGTCTGTCAGTGTTTCTTCCTAAGTGGACAGTTGGATTTCACAGAAGTGTGATTGACTCGGAGTGTTCCCATGATTTTTTTGAACAGTGTATATTGAACTAAAAAGTAACACCTCTTGCTTAAAAGCGTAAATCAATGTTAATTTATAAAGCCTTTCTATGTGTCGGCTTATTTCAGGAGGTCGATCTATTAAACTCATAATGGAGTATTTACCAGCAGGCAGTCTGAAGGAATATTTGCCCAGAAACAAACACCAGATTAATGGGAATACCCTGCTAAACTATGCTGTTCAGATCTGCAAGGTCAGCTACTCCATGCCCTTTACAAACACACACACAGACACACACATACACTAGCATTTAGCAGGTGTGTGTGTGTGTGTGTGTGTGTGTGTGTGTATACATATATACATATGTGTGCATTTTTTGTAATGTATCTCTCATACTTACATTTGTCTTGGTGTATTTCAGGGCATGGATTATTTGGGATCCCGGAATTACATCCACAGAGACCTGGCTGCCCGGAATGTTCTCGTTGAGAATGAGAGCACGGTAAAGATTGGAGACTTTGGTTTGACTAAAAGCATTAAAGACAATGAGGGATATTATACAGTAAAGGATGACCTGGTTAGTCCTGTGTTTTGGTAAGTTTATCTCATAATTTCTTTTGTTCATTAATTTGCTAGTTTTGTATTAATATAAATTTGGTTAAGATTTAATTGCATAGATACATTTATGTAATATAAAATGTTCCATTTATTTAAACGTTTCTTGCAATTCTGTGATTTTTTTTTCTTAAATATTATGACATTAATCTCATCTTGCTTGGAGTATTTTGACATTATTCTTGTACTTTCCACTTTATTCTCATGATCAGGCAGTCCAAATTGCTAAAGCAGCGGAATTATGTGTATGTGACGGTCTTTCTTTCCCTCTGTTTGGTGTAGGTACGCTCCAGAATGCCTGATTCACTGTAAATTTTACAGAGCATCAGATGTCTGGTCATTTGGAGTAACCCTGTACGAGCTGTTGACCTACTGCGATGCGTTGTTTAGCCCCATGACGGTAAGCAGGCAGTTGCCTTCGATGACCCTTGTTTAAATGATTCACAGCATACCGGTCCTGTAGGGGTAAGGAAACCTGTCCAAATTTTGCCGAACCTAAATGACTACATGAAGACTCAAAGCTATGAGCAATGAAGTATTGTAGTCATTTTGTTGTGAACAAAACAATTAAAATTCATCTATGGCTGCTGTTGTAGATTCAGTTAAAATGCTGGAAAAATGTATAATATTATAAGAATATTTGGTTCAGCATTGTTTTCTTATTGAAACCTCAAGGCCAAATTTTATGTGATGTTTAAGACGTAATCAGCTTAGATTATGTTTTGATGTAATGTCTCTGCTAACTGATGAACTGTCCAGTAGAGATGGTCTCAGTAAAGCTTTATTTAAATTGAAAGTGTTCTATTTTAACCAAAGTGTTGTTTGTTCAGTGAAGCCGAGTGGAGGCTCACTTGCTCTGCCAGATGGCGGCAGTCTGTGGCCATGGTGGCAGATGTCTGTCCTTTAGTGTGTTCATGCTGGTACCCAAATAATCTCCTGTGGTGTTGTGAGATAGATAAGATATTGTTTATAATACAGAAGCTGAATTTCTGCTTTGTCCTCTTCAGGTCTTTCTCCAAATGATCGGACCAACGCAAGGCCAGATGACTGTTACCAGATTAGTCGGGGTTCTGGAGGAGGGAAAGAGGTTACCGAAGCCAGACGGATGCTCAGACAAGGTAAAGCATTTACACAGATCAGCTGAAAAAAAAGAAATACAAAATGTTAAAGTTGTTGAAGTAGAAAATTATGTACCGTAAACAAAAGTTATGTCAACCTTCCATCAACCTTCCATGTGTCTGATATACTGTAGATAATTATTTTAAAAATGAGTTTGTGCTAAGATTTAAAACCCCTTTGTGATATACAGATCAGTGTGAATGACCCTCAGTACTTCTGATCTCAAAGTATTCTCCTGCAAAAATATAAAACGCAGCCAATAGGAATGATGAAACGGTGAACATGCACTGATTTTGAGATTAGTTATCTTAGGGTTTCCTTTAAAATGCTTTCCACAACTAATTATACAACTAATAAAATGCAGACATGGGAAGATGGACATTTAATGTATGTGGGTTATTCTATTATTAGAGATACAGCTGGCCTTTCAGAGAGTTAAGGAAAGAAACTGAAATTATAAACTTATTCAGTTTTATTAACTTTGTGCTTGCCAATCATGTAGTTTATTTACCACAAAAACTTACTTGTTTCCTAAAAATAAACAGAAACAAACTGATTTCTTTATTGTATCGCTTCTTAACTTTATTCCATACAATTTAACTCGTGTGTAGAAATAACCCAAACAGATTTTAAATTAGCAATTTAAACCTTTTAGCCAAAAGACTACTTGTTAGCACAAATGAGCACACGGAACTGATGAATTTGATAAAATTATTTTTAAATGATTTAATGTCACATCAATTATTAATTCAGTTTTGCTTTTAAAAATGTGACAACAGTTTTGACGATTATTAGAAGAACTCTTGGTGAAGGAACTATTTAGATAAAAATATCTTCTTGAAAAGACACCACACGTTTTCGCACACACACACACGCACATATCTGATCATTGTGGAAAAGTGACATCACTTTCTGTATCTTTACATAGTTATAAGTTATCATTTTATCAAATTAAAGGTAAAGTATAGGATCCGACACAGAATTTGTGTTTCCAAATTTTGTACAAAAATGTGTTCTTAAATTTTGAAAAATAGTTTTAGGAAAAATATTTTTATAGCTTTTACACAAAAATAATCACCTTGCTAATAGAAATGTAAAATAAATGAATTTGATTAGACAGTGACGCATAACGGAAACAATACACTAATTCAGACAAGAAATTATGAATTCATGCTTTTTAAGATGGCAAACTTTGATGGACTGCTGACCTGTCCATGGTGTAAGGTAAAAGATAAACGAATAAACACAAGTAACAAAATAATAATGGTAGTAATAATACTAACAATTTATTTTCAGAAGAGCAGAAAAAAACAGCTTTAGACTCCAAATCTACCTGCAATTATTGAATCAACCACATGACATTTTAATATTTTGTTTATCTTTCATTGGTGCCTATACAAAATCCCACTGGGGCACATTTACTAAACATAAATGTAATCATCAAAAATTTACTGGTGCCTATATACTAAATAGTTTATATATTTAATCTTGCTTTCAGGTGTATGCCTTAATGGGGAGGTGCTGGGAGAGCACACCTGACAAAAGGATCGACTTTAAAGGCCTCATCGCTGCTTTTCAGCAAATACTCGGTGACAGCATGTAACCATGGAAATCTACTGTAAACACATGCTTCATTGCCTAACAGAGACGGTGAGCCGCGTCACCCGCCACTGTAAACTTTTTCTGCAAGGAAGACTCCACAGGAACATATCCCAGCATTGTGTTCAGAATGCGCTTTCACAGCCTGTTTCTATGGTTTCATCCTCTGCGGCATGTTATTACCCCAGAGCGCTACTATGATGCTAAGTGACCTCATCAGTAAACCACAGCGCATGAAGCAGCACCTCCATCTCTCAGTATACGTGTATGAAAGTATTGGCTCACCCAACATCGACCGGTGACTCTGGGTTAAATGCCGTTGTATATTCATGTGCTTTTTGCAGTCATGTACATTCACAGCTTTCCATAACAGGTTCACAGAACCTTCACAGGCGCTCCTGTTTCAGCAGTGTACACCAGTTAGTGTAATCGGGTTATTTGTGGAATTTGGGGCATTCCAGAATGGATGTGGGACTGAAAGGACAGACAATACAAGCATCCACGGCCCATTCTAATGGTCCAAACATTTTATTAACACCGTTTCTTTATCTGGCACCTTTTTTGTTTGACACAGCTACATATAGTGTGCGGACAATTATTATTATTATTATTTGAAAAACTGAGTGTATTCCTATATCTTAGCAGGCAGATTTGCTTGTGAAGTTGGATTTGTGCGTTCCAAGATGATGACATTGGGGACACAGAACTTTGAGAAACTGTACTATGCCTTGCCGGCAACCATGAAAGACGGAAGGACGTGTAAAGAGTGATAAACAAGCACTAGAGGGCAGTAAAGATTATAGATTATAGTCTCGTTACAGTCTATCTATAAAAATATATCAATTTAAAAAAAAAAAAGATTTTAAGCATTTAAAGTCTAAAAATAGGTGAACTTTTTTTAGTTTGTATCTAAGTTTGTATCTGCAGAAATGTATATTGCAAATTCCATCAGGGCCAGTAAGCACTGATAAAGATATCATCTCTTCACTGTAACTAAACTCTCTTCTCTCGACTTTTGATTTTATATCGCTTTTTTTCTTTTTCTTTTCTGCTGCTTTGATGTATTGTTTGTGTAAATATTTATTTCTGCTAAAGGAAACATGTTGATGTATTGTGGGAGAAGGAAACACGTACACGCAGCATAGCTCTGTCACTTTATTGCGGAATGCCCCCCACACCACCAAAAAAAAAATCCCTGAAAAAAAACCCCATCCATATTTTTCAGAATAAGATAAGTAACCAACCAAGAAAGAAAGAAAGAAAAATACATAATACAATAAAATAGAAATAATTACAAGAATGTGTTTATATTTACTCAACAAATAACACAAAATGCTCAGACCTACTCAAAAATAACACATTGTGCTAAAGTATGAGGAGCAAATACATGCCTAAATTCCAATCTAGCTATAAAGAGCTTATAAGCTTATAAATAGCTTATTCACAAAAGCAATAAAATATCAATAGAATTCAGATATAAAATATTGCAAAATTTAAAGTGTGAAAAAAATTTACAATCAATTGAAAACCAACAACAACAATGTTTTACACAGAAAAAAAACAAGCTTTAGTGTTCCTTTATACTCAGACAGGAGAACCTGGAGTATAGAAGTCAAGAAGCAACATTAGTACTATAAGCCTGCACATCTGACACCCACCCAAACACCCCCCCACCCCGAC
>JAOTQW010000014.1:11014071-11024426 GCA_026260075.1 Sisor rabdophorus
CTATCTATCTATCTATCTATCTATCTATCTATCTATCTATCTATCTATCTATTTTTTCTTTGGGCAGCATGGTAATTTAGTGGTTAACAATGCCAATATAATGTCAATATTTCACCTTTAACACCTTTCATTCATTTATTCATTCATCATTCATACACGTACATGTTTTTGGACTGTCGGAGAAAATTGGTGTAAACCCACGCAAGCAGGGGGGAAAGCATGCAAACTCCGCACAGAAAAACCGCTGCCCGGGAATCGAACCTGAGACCTAACGTTTATCGGATTGTGGAATTTACTTTGGAAATGATTATGATTATTATTATTATTATTGTTGTTGGTGTTGGTGGTGGTGTTGTTTTATAAAGCGACAGTTCGGAATCACGTTTGTTATTTACGCCTTACGTGTGTGTGTGTGTGCGTGTGTGTGTGCGTGTGTGCGTGCGTGTGTCGCAGGAAATTCTAAAAACTACTAGGCTACAATTATAATACATTATAATAAAATAAGAATACTTATCAAACCCGCGCAGAAACTTTGCTGTCAGTGCGCACTGGGGGGTGTTCTCCTTTTTAGTAATCACAGTTTGAGCGGAACTACCAGGACTCCGGAAAGGGTCCGCACTCGTCAGTAGTGAAGTGCGCTGGGCTTTAGGACGCGCTACCTGGTTACTGGCGTCCTGCGGCAGGTTCTTGATAACGATCTTTCTCCTGTTGCTGAGTTCTCGCCGAGTTTTCTCCAGCCTCCTTTCAATCTCCTCCGCCTCCAGATCGGTCATGTCCCGGAGGATGGTGTCCTCAGAAACCCCGTCCTCCTCCGGCCGACTCTCGGGACTCTCCGAATCGGTTACCGGGGAATTTGGGCGCTTGACGGCGGGCGCTGTGGGCGGCTGCATGGATGAAGCGGCCGCCATTTTGCAGCGCACGGTACGAAGTATGAGTTGAGTCGGATGAGCGCCTCGCTTCACTCTGCTGATCCCCATCCACAGCGGACTAAACACTCAGGCACTCACACACCCTCTTTCCCTCTCTCTTACACACACACGCGGACTCCCTTACTTACTTACGCACGCACACACACATTTAGTGCGCTCCATCTACCCAGTGCTGTGAACAGTGCTGATGGGGTCGAATTAACAGCACAGCTGCAAACCTCATCCACTTTATCCATCATTAACACTGCCAGCTTTAATATTCGGAATAATTCGAATACACCAGTGTTTAATATCTATTTAATTCGATTTTATTGGTACTGCGCGTTTTTACAAATGAACATGGCATCCAAGCACCTTGACATATAATAAATGTGGATAATAAAAAAACCTTTAAGCATTATCTGGTCTTATTCTATTTTCCTGCATGAGCAAGAATGAGGTCACATGGCAAAGGGAGAAAACCCTAAGGAGACCCTTAAGAGCAAGTGGGAAGCCATCTTTACTTAGTTTATGTCAAAAAGTGTGATTATCAATTATACGAAACATTAAACACTAAAGCGGCTAGTTATAATATCCATTATAATATCCATGTAGTAGTGGGTCAAATGGCTAATGTGTTGAGTTGTTAATCGGAAGACGTGGAAGACCTGGTTCAGGCCCCACCACCACCACTCTCTAGGCAGACCTAGGTTAAAGCTTCACTATTACCAGGGAAGCCAGACAACTGACCTATAGAGCGTGTACCCCTGCCTTACGCACAATGTGCGCTGGGAAAGGCCACAGCAGACCCCGTCATACCGAGTTAGAAAATAAGCAGGTATAAAAGATGAATGAATGAATGAATTAATAGTATGATAAAACAACAACAAAAATGCTTATGGTTGTGTTACATTTTAATTAGTCATATTGGTGGAACCCTCAAATAAAACGGTAGGGGTTGACCCTTATAAAACACACAATTTTCCACTCAAACCATAGAAAAAACTTTCAGAAAGCAAAAAGACAAAAAAAATAATAATTTTTTAAAAATATTTGCCTGAATTATTAAAAATATAAAGGATTATTTTATACATCTTCGCTCCTAGTCACCAACAACTCTTTATTTTATCCTTATCCTGTTCCACTGGGATATACAATACAAGGTTTTCCTCACTGAATGTACATTCATGTGAGGGGAAAAAAGAACATCACAGACAACTGAAAAGACATCACACAACGCTGACATTCTCTCCAGAGAAAGCAATGAGAAACGGTGCATTTGTTTAGTACATTTGATGTGGGAATGACTGACAGCAGCACTAAAGCAGCCGTGGGTGTGAGGCGAGTGACTTCCACATGTAAATACCAGCGTCTGCCACTCGAAAATTCCTCAAAATGCAAAAATAATTGCTTATAATTTTTAGCATCTCGTCTTTTCTCTTTAAGTGTTCACTTTGAATTTTTCCTATAATAAACTTAAATAGTAATGTTAGCTAATTAATTAAGACCATTAATTAATTTATCCATCCTCTCTACCTGCTTATTTCCAAACTCGGGGTGTGCTGGAGCCTATAGGGTAAAAGGCAGGGGTACACCCTTGACAGGTCACCCATCACAGGCCACACAGACCGGGAAGAGACCGGTGTACCTGGAGAAAACCCATGCAAGTACATGGAGAACATGCAAACTCTGCATAGAAAGACCCCTTGCCCGGGAATCAAACCCGGGACTTTTTTTTTTGCTGTTAGGCGACATGCTAATTACTACGGCATCTGCCCCGTCCCATCTAAAAACAGAATAATAACAAAATGCAGGAAGGACAGAAGCATATTAAGGTTATTGATTAGAAACCTAATGAAAACCTCATATTACAAACACAACTAATGTTTACATGATACTTTATACAGCTTACACTTGCCTCCTTTTAAGAGCTGTGTGTCTTATGAAACATCTTTTGCGTGCTAGAAAAGAAGAGTAATGGCATGTCAGGGTGATGCACACGAGCCCTCAGAGGAACAACCTGCGTGATTCAGCTTCATCGCTGAGTGAGTGGGAGTAAGAGAGGAGACGAGGGTTATTTCAGATTCAGAGAAAGTGCTGTGTGGGCGCTAGCAAAGCGAACACCTGGGATGTGTGTGTGTGTACGTGTTTATGTAAGGAGGTGATAGAAGCCTTGAACTTGACTGTGGCGAAACGCGGGGGTGGCGGCTCTGTGGTCCACGATGACTGATCCCTAAAGCACAGGCAAATGAATTTGTCCATGTTTGCACAAAAGCCTCTTGCATACACAGCAACAGAAGGAAACCTACAGCAACCCATTGTTGTAGGTTCGATATTTAAACCACAAGGGAAGAGCGAAATAATAGACAAGGTCACGTTGCAGTTAGAGGCAATGCTTTAGAGGCATGGGCATAGGCTGCTGCCTCACGGAAGCAAGCGTTCAAGTGCTTCAGAGGACATCTAGTAGATGAAAGGACAATAGAGTCAGAGAAAAACATAGCTACACCACCAGAGCCTTATGTCAAGCTGAAGTCGAATTATGATGCCTGATCCTAATCGAATAACCCGATCTGATCCAATCAGTCAGTACTTTTATCAAGATGTGTTGGATCAACCTATGTATTACTATAAAACCTGCTTATTCCTGAACTTCCTGGGGTCACGGAGGTCTGCTGGAGCCAATCCCAGTGCACATAGGGCAAGAGGCAGGGGGGTACAGGGGTACACCCTAGACAGATCGCCAGTCTATCGCGAGATTGTATACCCTCAATGTGCTTGCATGAGTTTAATCTGGATTTTCCAGTTTCCTCCCACAGCCCAAAAACATGTACATTAGGTACATGCAGACCCTCCCAAACTGACATTAGTGTCTGATCTCACTACTACTTTCAGCCATAGCTGCTGGTTTAGAAGAAGAAATCCATATGCATTGTGTTATAATACTCAGTAATGAACAGATGGACTAACAGTGGAGTCCGGTGTGGAGTGATGGTAGCTTTGAAAACTGTCTGTTTGCTCTTTCCAAACTGAAGGACACATCTTCTTCAAGGTCAATAATTATTTAGAATGTACGGCATTATTGATTTTCAATTGGTTTAAACTCAAAATGAAGATTGATGGAGGTTTATGACCACGCAAGTTTTTAATTCAGCTCAGAGATGCATTTATATCTCTCGTGTTCAGCAAACACCCTCATCCACATTGAAGTTTATCTCATTTATCTCATTCTTTAAGTACGCAGTTGAGTTAAGGGCCTTGCTCGAGGACACGCAACTGCAAAACTGATCGGTAGCAATACTATGTGCTGCACCAGGACTTGAGGCATCTGTAACTAAAGTTTAGACGTCAGGGACGGATGACAGGCGAAGTCAAGGTATTCAGTAAATTCATCTCATTTATACTGTACAGCTGGGCAGTTAAGGGGTTAACAGCGGTACTGGGTGGTACTGAGAATTAAAGCCACTGTCTGTTGATTTGCAGTCCTATACCACTCAGCCACCAACTTTTCGGACTAAATGAAAGTCAAATTATTTACAGAAGTATAAGGACCCTTTAAGTACCAAAAAATACCTTTTTTCTCAATGTGCCCTTGTAAATATCCTCTATAAATGTGAGAATGCTAAAAATCTACGAAATATAAATGAAGTACTGACTTGTAGTGTAAATTGGAAATGATATTTAAAACTGTTGGTTCCTAAATGCAGGAACCAACACCTGGGAGAACATATACATTTACAGCATTTTGGCAACACCCTTAACCAGAGCAAGCTACATGTTTTTCATATTTTATATACAGCTGAACAATTGGGGGTTAAGGGCCTTGCTCAAGAGCCCAGTGGTGGTAACTTGGTGGTACTGGGAATCAAACCTGGATATTCCAAGTAGCAGTCCAACACCTTAACCAAAATTACATTTTGTGTAAACTACTTTTTTTTGGAGCTAAAGCTCCAAGCTGGAGACATAGAAGATGCTTGAAATATCTGTTTTTTAAAGTAATTGGGGTTAGGCTAAATAAAAAAAAAAGACATTTTATGAACTAAAAAAATATATGCCAAATATGATGCAGCTGATTCACTTTAGCATCCTGCAGCATTTATTATCTATACTACATCATTTCCTTCAGTAATCTCTTCATCCTGACCATGGCTACAGATTCTTTTTTTCTCATTATAGAATCCAGATCCCAGAATCCCAGGTGTGGGGCTGCAACAAAGCAAACAAGATGCCGCTAGGTTAATTCTGGGTTAAATTAGGGATCCTATCGCTATTCAGTAAGTAACACTGGGGGAGTTGGCTGATGCTATCCTTTGTACTAACCAATTTTCCCCATATACAATATGGAAAAAAATTGCAGGAAAAGTTTGCCAAAGGACATGGTAGCAGTGGTTAAGGTGTCGGGACTGCTAATTGGAAGATCAGGGTTTGGTTCCTAGCACCACCAAGATGCCACTGCTGGGCCCCTAAGCAAGGCCTTCTATACGCTCTGGATAGGGGCGGCTACCAAATGCTAGAAATGTGGAACAGAGCAGTTTATGGTATTGCCTTTCTTCACATGTAAAGTCCAGACATTTACGGGGCCTTTAATCTTTTTTTTTTTTACCTTGGTTTAATAACACACATTTTTATGCCACATATTCCAGAACCATCATGATGATTGTGTGTGTGTATAATAATCAACCCTCCAACCAATATGACATTCTTTTGTTTATACCTTAAAGGCAAAAAAAACCAATCAAATACACTGTGTACTTTAAGTGAATATCTCAGCCTTTCAGCAAATACAAGCCATTTCCTATTTTTGCAACATTGAGAGTAAAAGAAATATAAAATAAATCAGATTTGAATGCTACGGGTTTGCATGAGATTCAGAAATGTCATTTAGCCCTACGTTACATATTTGACATATTTTCTTGTCCTAATTAAAGCTGAGAGGATTCCTGACCAAATTTTCCCTTTTAAATCCTAAAACAACTCCCCATAAATGTGTGAAACCTTCTTGCAGTTCCAGTAAACCGAACTGATAAACTTTCGATTGACACCGGTTAACCGGTTCACTTCCATGAACTTGTGATCTTCTGATTAACAGCCTAATTGATTCAATTCAATTGATCTTAGAATCTTCTGACAGATCGATTCAATTCAATGTGATTCGCATAACACTTTTAACAATAGACATTGTCTTAAAGCAGCTTTACAAGTGTAAATTGTAGCTCAGGTTTATTCCCGGTGAATAATAATAGCAAATAATATGAGAGGAACCAGATCCACTGGGGAAATCAATAATATGTAAATATTGAAAACATTCTGTAAAAACTTTGTTGTCTATTGTAAAATTTACTTAACAAATTAAACTATTAAACCACTATTTTATGTGTGCTATGTCCTCAAAGCATGGTATTTGTGCATTTCTTTTACATAAAAATCTACAATAGAAACATTAGCATCCGTGTGAAAGGAGGAAACAAATACCAAAGCGCATTAAACTGCCTGATGGCTAATTAGTCAAAAGAAGTTCCAACCTTAGCATGCCTGAAATATTGGTTAAATGACATTTTAGAAACGAAATAAAACACTTTTGGTTTAGAGCTTTTGAAAACTCAGATTCCACTTGATAGATAAATTACGGCCGGGCTCCCAAAAGCATTTGGAAGTGATGCAGCTAATGAATTGTAATTACTGAACCTAATTACATGCAACATTTGCAGTGAGTTTTTCAGCAAATATTTTGAAAGGATGTTACATTTCATCACACAAATTAGTGCTCTAGTAATGCCTAATTACAGACCCATTAAAGGGCCTTAAATGACCATACGGATTTCATGCATATCAAGGTTTTGGCAATGGTAGCCTGGAATTTTTCTAAATGTTTTTTTCGGTGTAGCGCTGTAAACAACCCACTAATAGAAGCTCATCTGACAGGCCACTAGAACAGAAATGTTTAGTTCAAACTGCCAGAATGGAAGATATGACCTTTGGATTATTGCAATATTGCGCCAGTCCATCGCAGGGCCACACGCGCACTCGCGTTCACTACTAGGGGCAATTTAGAGTCACTAATCAACCTAATGCACAGGTTTTTGACTGTGGAAGGAAACCAAAGAACCCAGAGGAAACCCACGCAAGAGCCGGGAGAACATGCAATCTCCGCACAGAAAGACCCCGCGCCTGGGATTTGAACCCGGGACCTTCGTGTTGTAAGGTGACCGTGCTAACCACTGCGCCGGCTAGAACTTTTTCCTGTAATAGAAAATTTGAATGTAGTTATACGGTGTGGAATATCTAGGAGAAGTTGAATATGATGCCTTTCTTTGTCATATAAACTGTAACGGTCACTGGAGCAGGAAGGATTAAGGATCCTTCTTCAGGGCCCAACAGTGGCCAACTGGCAGCTGTATGACTTGACCCCTTGTCTTTCACAAAAAACCCGACTGCGGCTGTGTTCAAACCAAATGCAAAGCAAATATTGCAACTATATAGGTCGGTCTGATACAACTGACATGCCAATAAAGTCTTTCACAGCAACTTGTGATGCCACCGTGTTAAAATTTTGAAACTTGCGGCAAGGATGTATAGAGGCGAATATCACATGTTCGAAGCAAACATGTTTTGTGTCATTTGCACTGACTTTGTTTGTAATTTATCCAGGCATATAATTTAATTTATGTCTGGTGGGAACACAACATGAAATAGATGAAATCCTTCTTGCAGACTTCAAGAGTCGTGTACCAGAAATGAATTATTACTGGGTTTTTTCCCCAGATAATGGAAAATGCAATTATGTGCTAATTATTGCTCTCTCTCTTCTCTAGCATGACATATCTCCAAAGTGCTCAGCTTTATGAATAAGTGAACAGAGACACAATAAACCATCAGGACACAGACACCAGCGCTGAGGAGTGAAGTCATTTATAAGCTACTTCGTTAAAAGGTCAAATGTATATACATGGCATCATTTTCTTTCAATCTGAACACAAAAGGAGTCATCGATTTAAAAATGATACAAGCACTAAGGCAACATTTGGAATAAAAGGATGTTCGCTGGACGTTACAGGATTCTGATATTTCTGCATTGCCATCAGGAAGAAAAAAAAAAAGGACACGATTAACCCACTCACTTCAGATGAAATGACTGGGCAGGGCTTTGAGAGGGCTATAATAATTATGTGAATATACACACAGTGGTACATCTCAGCATCTTTAGCTCACTTGTAAAAAATGTCCGGAACAAGATTGTGAATAACGTTTGGAGATCCTTTGCAGTGTTAGAGTTTCTGGAGAATCTCTTGCCTTTTTTCATACATAACAGCTTTGGAACAAACCCTGCAGTGCATGAACAGATTCAGAGAAGCAACACATTTCTGCCCCCACTCGCAGATGGCTGGTGTGCTTTTTGTCCAACAATCAGCACAGCACAGCACAGCACAGCACTACACTCGCGCTCATCTATTCGGGGGCTGTTTTTCGTTGCTGCAGTCCATCCTCACAGACATGTGTCTATAAAGCAAAGTGCCAAACATCCCATAGCTTATGGCTCTGCTGTCCGGCTCAACAGGGCCTTTCAAAATTTTTAACTAATGGAGTTATACGTTTCCCTGATTCACACCTTCTCACCTCAATTCCAGTTAAATAAATAGTAAAAAAATAATCCTTTACGCTTTTTTTTTCTTTTCTAAAAAAAATTGAGATGTTTTATGGCACTTAAAACAAGTGCAAATCTGGATGTATCTTTGAAAGCAGGAACGTCCCAGATTGAAAAGACTTTTCTCATCATGTATTTTCTAGGAGGCCTTTTCTCCCGTTCTGCTTTCTCAGGAGGTCACAGGGTCCAGCTTTAGGGCTCAAAGTGAAAGTGTAGGGATGAACGCAGGCCCTGCAGAGTGAAGTGGCATTAAAGGTGAGCTCTGTAGGTGGGGTTTTGGGTTTAGCACTCAGCGTCCACGCTGTGAACGGTGACTGCCGCCTGTAGGTGGTGTGTGTGCGTGTGCAGCGGGTGGCGTGTGTGTGTGTGCCGGTGAGGGTAGAGCTTGTGGCTGAGCAGTGCAGCAGTCTGGGGTGGAGTATCCAGTTCCAGCTCTTCATCATGGTTTCCCACGTCCACGCCTGCTGAGAGAGGCTCGCTGGTGCACGGCGGATTCTCGCTGTCCTCTTGTGGACTCATGGTGCTGTAGCCTAGAGACACACACACACATACGGCACATAGTTAAATATTTAAATGACAAAACAGAAAGCATTCAGATTTACAGCATTTGGCAGACATCCTTATTTAGAGAGACTTACATTGATCTCTTTTATACAACTGAGTAATTGTGAGTTCAGGGCCTTTTTCAGGGACCCATCGGTGGTAGGTTGATGGGGCTGGGAATTAAACTCTGTCTTCTAGTTGGAAGCCCATAACCTTAACCACTGAGCTACGAAGAAGAGCTAAAAATGAAGGAGGGCTGACTAGAAAAACCTGTCTGCTCATGCTTATTTTAAAAGCATAAAGATCTTCAAACATTCGATCATCCTCTATATCTGCTTATTTCCTAACTCTGGGTCACGGGGGTCGTCTGGAGCCTATCTTAGCGCACATAGGGCGAGGTGCAGGGGTACATTCTGGACAGGTCACCAGTCCATTACAGGGTCACGCACAGACGAACAACCATACATACTCACTCCTACGGGCAATTTACAATCGCTAATAAACCTGATTTACATGTTTTTGGAATGTGGGAGAAAACCAGAATACCCAGAGTAAACCCACACAAGCGCAGAAAGGGCCCTTGGCTGAAAATAAAACCCGGGACCTCTCTGTTGTTAGGCAAACTGCTAACCACTATTTCACCAAGCTGGAGTTGTTTGTCGCTTGTCAAACAATCAATTTTAATTTAAGCTTAATATTTGAACTTCTAAAGCTTTATTAAAAACAGTTCATCAACAATCATTAAGAAGGTGCAGAAGACAGTAGTGAGACAAGGAACAGTTGGAGGTAGCCAAGAGGGTACCTCATGTTAGATGCGTTATGTTAGACAGGCCAGATTGAGATTTGAACATCTTCCTATTGATAGTTCCAGTCTGTCAGTGGAAATATTGGGGGGGGGGGCATAAGGCAGAAAGGAGGGCGGTAGATGTAATAAATGAGGACACAAGATTAGGGGGTGTGACTGAAGAGGATACAGAGGATAAGGGTAAGTGAAGGCAGATGATTTACTGTGGTTACCCTGGAGATAAACAGCTGAAAGGAGAAAGAGAAGAAGAAGATCTGGATTTTTTTGCATGGTTGCATTTTTTGTAGGAACGAGTAGATGATCACGCTTAAGCAGTGATCCTAAGCATCTTTTCACATAATTAAGCGAGGCATAAAGAACCCAATCATAGCCCTTCATTTTGCAAGAGTGCAGCTTGAGTTCACTATTGATTGTGTGTGTGTGTGTGTGTGTGTGTGTGTGTGTGTGTGTGTGTGTGTGT
>JAOTQW010000014.1:11045576-11061569 GCA_026260075.1 Sisor rabdophorus
ATAAGGGCTGCTTATGATTGCTCATTTAGCCTGATATTAAAAAAAAACTAAGAAATTAGCTAATTTTTTTTAAGATATGTATTTTACTGTTATGATTCATTCATTCATCTTCTATACTTGCTTATTCCCTAACTCGGGATCAAGGTTGTCTTCTGGAGCCTATCCCAACGCACATAGGGCGAAAGGCAAGGGTACACCCTGAACAGGTCGCCAGTCAATTGTACACAAAGACGAACAACCACACACTCACGCTCACCCCTATGGGCAATTTATCGGACTGTGGGAGGAAACTGAAATACCCATAGTAACCCTGCACAAGTGCAGGGAGAACATGCAAACTGGTAACTTTTTGCTGTGAGGCGACCGTGCTAACCAACAACCCTCACTGTTGTCAAAAAGGTTAAAGTTAAGAGCCGTGATAGCCCAGCGCCCTGTAAAGGCTGAAGATGGGACACTGTTTTAGCAAACATAAATCTATTCGTGGCTGCGTTGTAGGTTTTATATACAAATGTATTTTTAGGTTAACCAATCATGTTTGGTATCCACGCAACGACAAGATTTTATTAAGTGAAATTCACCTAAAATGACACAGTGTTGTCATAAGAAAATCATGCAGTCTGAACCAAATGGCAGACATAAAAATCTGACACTAATATTTATGATATATCAAAGCTAAACTATAAGTAACTATTATATCATTAATTCCATGGTGATGATTATATATTGGAGAAGCAATCAAAACATATGGGGAAAAAAGGTTTTACATTCGATTTGAAGATTCTGTAATAACCTTTTACACATAAAAAGACAAAAAAAATTATAGGGAGGAATTATATAGCTAAAAGCAACACTGTTCCCAGGTTTTATAGCAGGAAGCATGTGGCGGTTTCTTGGAAAAATTTGATGATGAATTATTACTATTTTGTTATATATATATTTTTTTGTGCGGGCGTAAGTGTAAGTCATAAAAGTGAAAGTGGAGTAAGAATAGAAAAGGTTCATGACCCGGAATTAAATCTAGTTAACAAGCTACTCACTAGGCTACCAAGATTAACATTATTTTAATGTTGATTGCTGGGGTTATTATGGTCAGAGAATATAAAAACTAATAAACTTTAGGGTAAAAAGCAGTATAGGGCAACATATTTTTTTTTTTAGATTTAGATTTATAGCATGTAGCAGCCCTAACCCACAGTGATGTACTGTCCATTTATTAAGGTATAAAAGGTCTTGATCGGGGGAAAAGAGGACATGATGGTACTGGGAATCAAACTTACAATCTTCTGGTTAGCAGTCAAACACATTAACCACTGAGCTACCACCTTCCTCCCACTTGAAATGCATGCACATTGGCATAAAGCCTGTTGTACCGGCTGAGGTCCTCTAATGGACTGAATTGATCTGACAGACCTGCAAGTATGGGTCAGCCACAAGTTAGCCAATTTAAAGATTAAAGCAGTTCTTTGAAGCACTGCTTGATGTCTAATTTTCCAATTAGTGCTTCGGAGTCCATTTTGCATAACATTAAACATGTGACTGAGAAACCCACTACAACCCCACCACATCAGTACTTATACCTTTATTATCTATGAGGAAAGTGTATGACGCCAGAGAGTCCTGGTAGTAAGTGACGTCCTCGAGGATATAAGCAAGGTTCACGTCCACACCCACGACTCCAAGCAGCAGGTTTCCAAAGTAGCATGGCCGGCTGACGGTCATAATGAAGCCTAAAAAGAAAGGTTCATTTTTATCAATCTGGTTATTATAACAACTTTGGGGAATCAAAGCACTGACCGCTGCAGGAGTCGAACGGCTTGACCCTACAGCCCAACTGTGTGTGTTCTAACTCACCATCACCCATCTGATCAGCGTAGGGCAGACTAAAAGAGACCACATCGATCATGCGGTTGGGCAGGTTGATGTAGAAACGACCCACGCTGGTCTCCAGGTTACTGAGCTGATTCAGCACCATCATGCTGCCCTTCACGACTGGGAGGGTGGTACGATCCGTAACACTGTACTTTGCAGAGTTTTGCTCCGCTAGGTCACGCAGAAACGCCAACTCCTTCAGACCTGTTACTCCCTCTGTGTGCAAAAATCCAGCGTTTTTATATATCAACTTAAACGTCCAAAACATTATATAAATTATACAAATTTTTATATTAGTACTTATTTATGCAAAATGTCCTCCAAAGAACCTTAAAAAAAAGATTTTATTTGTATAAGTCAGTGTACATAATTATTTATTCATCTTCTATATGTGGTCTTTCGGAGCCTGACACCCACACAAGCACGGGAAGAACATACATTTACATATACAGCATTTGGCAGACGCCCTTATCCAGAGCGACTAAGCAATTGGGGGTTTGCTCTTTGCTCAGGAGCTCACAGTGGTGGCTTGGTAGTGCTGGAAATCATACCCCAGGCTTTCTGGTATCAGTTCAACACCTTAACCACTAGGCAACCCTCTCCCCATGCAAACTCCCCTGCACAGGAATCGAACCCCGGCCTTTTTGTTATGAGGCAATAGTGTAAAGCAACAAGCCACCGTGGTGCATTTAATCTTAAAAGGTTTCTCAGGTGGTTCTTGTATTGCTAAATGGTGGTTATTATAGACATGTTTGGATATAAAAACTGAATATAAAAAACTGAGTCCTGAATATAAATGTAGCACATTTATAGCCTAATAGGTTTATTAATTATTTACTTGGGACTATTAACTGTCACACTGTAAGATCCATGTTCTCCGTATTTTATTATAACTAGGGATAGGGTGGTCTTGTGGTTAAGGTGTTGTACCGATACTAGAAAAAATGGGATCCGATTTCCAGCACCACCAAGCCACCACTGTGGGCTTCTGAGCAAGCCTCTTAACCCCCAATTACAGTTGCTCTGGATAAGGACATCTGCTAAATGCTGTAAATGTAAATTATATATATATATAATTTTTATAATTATATAAAAGGCGTCACAGTAGGGTAGTGGTTAGCAAGTTTGCCTCACAGCAAGAAGGTTGTGGGTTCAATTCCTGGGTCTTTCTGTGTGGAGTTTGCATGTTCTCCCCGTGCTTGAGTGGGTTTCTTCCAGGTACTCCGGTGTTCTCCCACAGTCCGAAAAGATGTGCATTAGATTGATTGCTGATTCTAAATTGCCCATAGGAGTGATTGTGAGTGTGTGTGTGTGGTTGTGTGTGTGTGTGTGGCCCTGCGATAGACTGGAGACCATATGTGCGCTGGCTCCATATAGAAGATGAATGAATGAATTTCATAATGAAATTGGATTCTGGATCACCGGTGGTTGATGTTAAATGCGTGGAAATAAAACACAGGCTGAAATACACTCTGCTTGTCTTCCTGGCTACCGCTCTTATGTGTGTTCCAGGCAGCACTACAGCACAACTCTGCTCCTCGTTCTTGACCATGCTAATCATGCCCCATCAGATTGCTGTCGTCTACAACGCAAAAGCCTCTCGGTCCTCTTTCATGTCAGCGTGGGCCCTTTCATGTCCGTTTCTGCTTTTCTCTTTCTTTCTTCAGCCATCCTGCATTTTAATTTTCCTCATGTCCAGCTAATGCATGTTAAAAACCGACTAATGCATGCAGCGAACGAGAGCCAGGTGAGGAGCACAATGGAAAGGGCTTTCTTACGATACACACGCACACTGACAAGCGCGTGCACACACAGATACTGACACACACACACTAAGACACACAAATGCTAGAACAAACACACACCCACACAGGTGAAGAGATGAAACGATGAGGGTGGAACAAGCTGTTTGATGAAACCTAAGCGTGGGAAAACCGAGAGCGTTTGGTAGAACTGAGAGCGTTTGGTAGAACCCAGAGCGTTTGGTAGAACCCATGAAAGCCGACTAATGGTTTGAGCTGAATGGACGGGTGATAGTGGAGGTGTGGGTTACCGTTTATAAGCGCATAGGTGAGGATCATCACGGAGTTGTTGAGGTGCCGATTTTCCTCTTTAACCACGTTTAGAGTGGCTCTCTTCTCATGCTCTGAGGAGTCTCGAGAAGTGACTCCAGACGACAGGTAAATGATTACCATATCAGTGTCTGAGAGAGATGGAGTGGGAGAGAAAGAGAGGAAAAAGGTGGGGGGCTTGAGAGCCTGATGTAAAAGCTTTAGATTGAAGTTATTGCTGCATCAGATTTCTTACTGCTATGAGGTTTGCCCATGCTGCTGGTGTTCCTCAGAAGCTGAAAGGCTTTTTGAAAGCCCACGGCATGCTGGGTCGAACTGTCTGAGGACTTGATGCTGTTAATGAATGTGCTCATCTTGCGCTTTGTCTCGCTGGTGGCAGGAGACAGGAAGGACTTGTAGCACTGATCCAAAGAGCAGGAGCGAACCGCATCAGCCACCGTCAACACGGAGATCTGCAGAGGATGAAACGCATCATCTAGATCAGATTTAGAACATTATTTTATATATTCCACAGAAATGAGCCTAAAATATATGCTGCTGGTTCAAGCCTACCTTTAAATATATTTATATACACACACATATATCTATCTATCCATCCATCTATCTACTGAAATCACTTGTGTGTGTGTGTGTGTGTGTGTGTGTGTGTGTGTGTGTGTGTATCTGTAATAAATTCAGGCTATTTTATACATTTGTGAGCTAGTTGTAGGAACAGTTGACTCGTTTCCATAGATTTTGCTCTTAACATCTGAATTACTCTGTGTTCTACATCAGCACTATTTTGCTGTTCTGCAATTTGACGCATGCAGACTGTGGTGGGTTCTGTACTTTATCATGTTCGTCGATGGAGTTCAGGATGACGAGAGCAGCATCACGCGCAATCTGGAGCTGAGTCTCGCTGACAGAGGAGCCGTGATCGACGAGCACCACCACATGCTTTGATTGAGGCCTCACCGCCGTCACATACACAGGCCTGAGAAAAAAACCCACACACAAATCATGGTTGAGCTACAGTGAACATTAAAAGCAATGAGAAGAGTGTTTTCATAATAAGATTAAAAAGTGATTTACTTTACGGAAGTTGCGCGACTTTTACCTACATTTAAGGCATTTCGGCAGCCGCCCTCATCAAGAGTGACTTATCCGTTTCATACAAATGAGCAGTTAATGGCTGTTATGGTTCTTACTTTGGGGCCCTTTTCAGTCCAACAACTAAACCACCAACTCTATATCTAATTAGGCAGTTGAGGGTTTATGGTCTTGCTCAGGTGCTCAGCAGTCACGTTGATGGTGCTTGGAATTAAACCACCAATCTTTCAATGAGCAGTCCAACACTGAACCACTTGTGTTCCCTCTGTCTCAACCTCTAGCTTTCTTCTGTATACTGTGCTTGTTTGGTTCCTCTCAAGGTTTCCTCCCCGTATCATCCAAGAGAGATTTTCCCAGAGATTTTGTCACAGTTGCCCCACACCTGACCACTAGGGATGTTTCTGATAATGTTGTTTTAATTCTTACTGGTGTTCTGTAAAGCTGCTTTAAGACCGTATCCATTGTTAAAAGTGCTATAATACAGTAAACCGAAATCGAAATAATATAATATCATAAACCAGATTTTTACACTGGGTTCAATTTTCAGAGGGGTTTTTACTGTATATAGCTCATCAAGTACAACAAAGTTTAAGGGAAAACCTATATAAAAATAATATATCGAACCCACTTCGATTGTCTTTATTGTTGTTTTTATTGGTAAAAAGCACTATAGAAATAAAGAAAATGTGTATAGACAGAACAATGTGGGGTTTTTTTTATTTATTAACAACATATTTAATAAATTACCATATCCTGCTTTAGCATGGGTAAATTTTGTCATAACAGATTTGGAATCAAATATCCTTTTAATGAACAAAACGTTCGATTTGTGCTCACTCATTTATACATCTTCTATAACCTAACATACAAGGTCTTGTACTGTGAGAGGAAACCGTGCTACCCTGAGTACCCAGACAAAAAGTATGTAAATGATTCATGCTTCTGGATTTTATTTAGCAATTTAAATTGCGCAGAAGCTTGTATCCACAGCGACTTACCTTAAGTGTTAAGGGCCTTGCTCAGAGGCCCAGGGTGATGGCTAGATTGTGCTGGAGATCAAGCCATGTTTTTTCTCGTATCAGTCCAATGCTAACCACTAGGCCATCAAGCTGCCCCCTCCCTTTGTGTTCTTTATTTTGAATAAAGGTTAGGTTTATCAACTGACTTCGGGACCACCAGAGAAAACAGTGCTTTCAGGATTCATATCAATAAAGCTTTTTTTTTTTTTGATCACTCCCCACCTTTAGGCGGCTTGCTCACTCCATCAATCAAACTCTCAAAGCAAATAAAACCCAGGGATACAAAGTAACATATGTGGCCCTACAGTGTAGACACCAGTAACGTGACCTTGCATAAGCATCAGTTCCAAAAAAATGTTTTCATTGTTCATACATAACACCGTTTTTTTTCTAAATAAACAATCTGAAAAAAACAAGAAAAGAGAACAAAAACAAAGAGGGGGCATTAAAAATACCCCCACGCATCCCAAAGAGGGTTTTTCTTGTGGCTTTTACTAAGGACAACATTGCATACCAACCAACTGGCCAGAACGGATTTAACCACAGAATAAACTTTAGGACTTCCTAAAGACCAAACTCTGCCTCTGGCACACAAGGCAGTGAAACCCCAGTGGACCCGCTGGACACCGCGGTGGTATGTTTACGGCATATTTATTACTAAGGAAAGGCAGTAAAAATCTGAAAGGCATTTGCTGCTTGTTTTCAAACAGCTGCTTTGACATTTCTGGACTGTACAATATGTGCCTGAAAGTCTGACTTTGATGAAGGATGTTGACGGATGAACCTCAAGTTTGTTGTTGTCTATAAAAAAATTATCTAATATTTTGCATTTCTTTAAAAACAACTAAAGAAAACAAGAAAGAAATCGAGACCCTTTTAGTTGTAATATTTTCAGTAAAAACATCATCATGAAAGCTATTTTACTATTAAACAGTGGGGTATGAAAAAACACAAAGAAGCTTAGAGAAACCAAATGTTCCTGAGAAAAGCAAAGCAGTATTTCATGTTCACCCTAATAAACCTTGCTGTTATCTGTTTATTGGACCCAACTGTGCTGGTCTGGGTTACATCTGTCAGTGATGGTAAGTAACGTATTAGTAGATTTTAATAATTGTAATGTTACTTTCACTTAAGTATTTTTGAACTAAAGTATTGTACTACATTTTGATTTGCGTCGTTACTGGTGTTAAAAAATATATATATATATATATATATAAGAATTAAGAAGCGAGGCTTCTTAAGAATGCAGCTTACAAAATCTCAACCTCAAACCCGCATAAGGTAAGTTCATAAAACTTGTATATCTGCAGTTTATATAATTTTAAAAACAACTAGTTTAGGATTTGTCTTTTTTTTCACTACACTACAATCCTCCACCCTATCTCTGTTATTTAAAAAAGTTACTTATTACATTTTATTCAGAATAAATTTTAAGAAAAACTTTTGAGTAGATTTTTTGACCCGTAACTTTACTTGTAATTAAGTAAACATTCAATGAAGTAAAAGTAATGCTACTTGAATGTAAAATGTTTTTAATCTTCGGCTTTCTATACACAGCATATGGCAGACCCTTATCAACTTTTTGGTGCCGTGAATTGAACCTCAATCTTCCAGGAACTTTTAGACACATAAAAAAGGAAGTACCACTTACCGAACATGCTGTAAATTTAATGAAAATGATATTTGATACAATACTAAATTAACAAAATTTTTTTATTCTGCCATGGCCTTCGGTCTGTATGAATCAACTTTCCCATCCTTACACCACAATTTGTTAGCACTGCTGAACTAACCTATTAATCCAAAGATTAATTTTTTAGGCAATAATGTTAAAAAACATCTTTTTGACATTTTTAAACTTAAATGCATTCGGAAGTATTGAGTTTAAGCTCAGTTAATTTTTTTAAAATTAAAAGATTGCAGTACTATACAGTCATTAATCTATCCTCAGCAAGCACTTTATTCTTGTCAATGTTCCAGGAATATTGCGCAGAAAATGGAAACACACCACAGAATTGGTCACCAATACCATAAACCATGAAAACACCCATGTATAGCCTTTTTTACAGTCCCCAATGGATGTTTTCTGCATATGGAAGGAAACGGCAGAACTTGTGGGAAACCCATTAGGACAAACATGTAAAACTGCACATAGAAATTAATCCAACCTGAGACCCTGGGACTGCACAGTGGAAACTCCCCACTGCCTTATCATCCTGCCATGCCACAGCCACTTCAAATTTATCAGCATCCTTACACTAATATTTAAAATCCTTAGCAGTTCAATAAAATTCCTGTATGAACACACAAACGCTTCGAAAAACAACCTAGCAGCCAAGAGCCTAAACAATTACTTAACTTATAATAAACAGTGACTATAGGTAAAAACTGTCAAATATTTTTTTCTTAAATAGAAGTTTGATTTTATGTGTTCTGACACAAGCAAGCAAGGACCTGCATTAGCAAAGTTTGACCAGGGTGGCGCTGTAGTGCCAGACTGTCCTTCAGTACCAAGCGGTTCTGCACAAGAATAAAACACGGCACTTGACATTGAAAGTAAAAAACTCAGCCCGAGGTACTATATAAACTATTGTAAGATTGACACATGATATACAGGATCGCGGCAATGTGAATTTAAAGTTGGACAATGTTTAACTTAAATAATTTACAATTTAACAACAATGTAGTGATGTAATTGGCAAGTGTAGTTCTTCCAAGGTCCACTCTGAACGCAAACTACATTTCTCAAAAAAGTTTAGTCATACAACTAGCCTTGCATACGCAATTTTGCCTACTATATAATAAGCGATTTAGGGCGGAGGCTTTGTGTTAACAGAAACAGCAAAGTGTTTGTGGTTTTGCACGACTACAAACAAAATCAAGTACGCATGTAAGCAAAGTAATTTTTATTTATGTGTAGCTTAATATTTTAACTATCCGCAGAAGCATCACAAGTCTACTGATTAATCAGTAAATTGCAGCTCTATAAAAAACTTTCACTAAAACTGTAATTAACTGCGGATCAATCGTTTAAATAATTACAAAATAATCAACTGGCAATAGTATTGTTTGGTGCCGGTCCAGTCTGCCAGAGTCTCACTGTTGTAACCTTTGCTATTTGTCGTATTGGAGTTACTGAGTGATGTGTTATGAATTATACACTGGATGGAAAAAAGGAATAAAAAAACCCTTTTGGTGTGGTTTTGATTCTCAGCAAAAGGAAAAAAAACGAGTGCAAGTGCTTTGATGAGAGAAATCGTGAAGCAATCCAAGTGATTATTTAAGCATATGGAGATCATTTGTCTTAGGTTTCATACGGTTAAGTGGTCTACATGCAAAACAAATAAAGACTAGCGCTTTGCATTCCTCACTCCAGAAAGCCTGTGCAAAAGCGATAGAAGGAAACCGGGCAGTAAAAAAATTCTTAACGTGGCTTTTTACCGAAAGCTGTTGAAAGGTGATGGGCTGTTAGCCTGCCTTTAAGTCAGTGTGGTAATGTGCGTGTCTGAGTAGAAGCGAGTTGTGTTTGTGTTTTCTGCACCTGCTTCTGTGCTCAAACGTGCTCTTGCAATGAAACTTGTGAGCAGGAAACACTGTAAAGATGCCCTCCTCAGAGCTGAAGTACTGCCACTTGATGCCCGGGTTGGACTTCAGGTTGTCTGCCAGCACTAAAAAACACAAAAGGGAGAAAGAAAGAGAATAAATCATGCAAAGCAGAAAATACCCAAAGATGTTTAACTAATTCCAACTAAAGATCTACAACAATTCCTCAAGAGCTTTAAAACATATTTGCAATCCAAGTATTTTAAGATTTGAATCCTTAAAGATTACACACGTTTACATCAACTGATATGTTAATTATTCTAATACATATCGTGTGAAATTTTTAGATTTGAGATTTTTCATCTAAACTCCTCTAGGAAATGCTCTTTTCTTTTCTGTCCCCGAAACCAAGCCAAATATTATTCAAGTCCCCATCAGTCAGCTGTAACACCAGTCACACAGATCACTACGGCACTGTACTTTTGGCACACGGTAATCATGCAGTATTAATGTAGTGTGACGAGGCAGCCCGAGTGTGTTATGCTTGGACATGCCGATGCTTTGTGAGGCCCAGAGCCCAGATTCAAACAGACAACATCACTCTATCCAAATACGCCGATCGGATTACATACTCCACCGTAAGCATTTATATAAATCTTTAACAGGTAGAACAAGACGGAACGATCGCCGAGTGCCAAATGACTCTCTGCATCTCGATAGTAGCGGTGCTAAATTAGTGAAGTACAATTTCAGCGTTACATTTCAGTGGTGAGACGTTAGACCGAGTCCAACTCAATAAACGAGGAGAGTAAAGGCTTATTTAAGAACTAGGGCTGGGTGGTATTTATTTCTACCGCTGAATAAATAGTAAATAAATGAATAAATAGTAAATAAATAAATAGTAAATAAATGTGTATACCACGACATGTAAATTAGAATGCAGCATTTTTGTTTTCCTGCATGTTCGGCATAGAACGTTGTTTTAAATTGCTGTACAACAGACATGGCTACCGCTAAACTAAAATTCATTCTTATTGTGAGGCGACCGTGCTAACCACTACGCCACCGCGCCCCCTCAAAACCTAAATTTTACAGTGAAATTATTTAAACTTGACAGTGGAAAGTGTTTAGATTGATAGGCCACAAGTTCTGGACATTTTCAAGGCTGGAAACTTTTTGTGGGAATTAATGGGAAACTAAGGCAATGAACATTTTATATATAACAGGAATGAATGCAAATTTGGGAATTTGCTTAAATACGTTATCATATAACAGGAAACTAAAATGTGGTTGAAAAAAAATTTTGCCGCATTGAGTAAAATGACGGCATTTAATGCAACAGACATTCCCCAGTTAAGAACGAGTGTGAGAGTGTGTTCGTATGCAACTTGTTATTCAACCATGATGGCCTAACAGATGCATAAGATTTTTCACAATGAAAACAAAGTTACACTTTGATCTCAAGTGAGCATGTTTCAACAGGACCGCACCTCAAACAACTGAGCGTCTGGGCTGGCTGACCTATGGTGCTGCAGAGGCCTAGGTTGTGGCCAAATTTTGCGCTAGGTGGATTTGGTGCGCAGTACAAAATTTGATACTTCGGATGCCAATGTGGACACAAACATTTTTTATTAGCATTTGTGTTGGCAATTCGAGTGAATTCTGTACAAGTTTGTTGTATGTTTACTTATGACCAAATAAAAGGTCTATATTTGTTTATACAGTTTAACGTAAGTTTACCCAAATTGTAAAAGAAAAAGAAATGCCAAGTTTCCAACTTGAAATAAATATTTTTGGAAAATAATTACAAAATTTTTGTGAATTTACCAGATATTTTTCCACAATTTTTCCTGTACACAAAAAGATATAACGAAAAGTAAACCAGAGCATTAAATGACACCACAAGACACACTATAATACAGAGGCATTACAAGTCTTGGATGCCCTGAACTTAAACACGGCTTCACAGAAGAAGAAAAAAAAAAAGGCCAGACATATCCACCAGCACCATACACTATCAATCAGGTCTGAGCATATAAACAGGAACATTGAAGCATGTTGACAGGTTGAAAAATCGTACACATTCATGGCTTCACAACACTTAATCCTGCTCAAAGTTTAGAGAAGCCGAGAACCACAAGCATAAGGAAAAGGTCTCATTTTCCCTTGATCCCTCCCTGGGGGGCTCCTAAACCAGGATCTTTATTTCCCATTCTTTATACATTTTGCTTCTCAAGAGACCTTTTCCTCCTGATGAAGTGTTAGGTTTCCCTTTATTACATTTCTGTCTTGCATCCACTAATTTCCTACTCCAAGGCAACACAAATTTTCACTAAAACATTGCTGCAATATGATTTGCCTGGATATCCCTACAATTTAGTGTTTTGAAGTTTTTATTCAATCGTACTGTATATTAAACTGTATATTATTCTACTACAATCATCTACAAAAAGTGAAACACACATGCACACTGTCCATAACACAACCTACAACAATGAAACTAGGCGCTGGCAAAGTCAGTATTTGAGTGAAAATAGATTCTCTCATTACACCATGACACCTGGCAGGGGAAATTACAGTAAAGTTCTGAGAAAGTTTGACAAAAGGCAGATAGTGACGTCCAGACAACTGGGTCCGAGCCTCTCAAAAACCCACAGGCCTAGTAGGGTGTTACTGATATGCTGTGATTATCTCCCAAACGTAGATGGTGAACCAGCAACAACAGTCATGTAAACCCAACACTCACTGCTTGGCTGGTACATTTATTCATACATTCATTCATTTATCTTTTAACCTGCTTATTCACTTACAATCTGTCACCTTACAACTGAGCAATTGGGGATTAAGGGCCTTGCTTAGAAGCCCACAGTGGTGGCTTGGTGGTGCTGGGTATCAAACCACAGGCTTTCTGGTATCAGTCCAACACCTTAACTACTAGACCAACCCTATTCCCTAGCTCAGAGTTAGGGGGTTTGCTGGCACCTATCCAAGCGCACATAAAGAAAGAGGCAGGTGTACACCTTGGAGTGTGTTGGCTCTGATAGAAAATGGTAAAGCCGCAGTGCGTCCACGCTGAAATCACCTACAGTGCAATGACCATCAGAACACCAAAACTGAAGTGACAAAAGAAGGTGGCCTGATTGAATGTATCAAGGTTTTTTTTTATCTGCATCATGCTGACAGCTCGATGGTGTACATTTCAAGATTTCACTATAAGGTGAGGATAGAGGCATCTAATCAGACTTTAGCACTAACTTGCCAGAACACACCTACCTGTAAGTTTTACGTACATCTAGCAAGATGTTGATTAGTAGGTTCAGATGTGTGCTAAACTCTGCAGGACACCAGACCTTAGGACCTCAGTTTAGACACCCCTGGGTTAGGAGAAATTTTGTTCAGCTGGGAAACTTTGGTTCCAGACTTCCATGTGGATGTTACTGGTATGTATCTACTGATACGATGGTGGACCAACATCAGACTCCTTTCTTTTTACAGCACCAACATTCCCAGAATTCCTATTCAGCAGGATCATTTTTCTACTGTTCGGGAATGCTTTGAGAAAGTGCTGCCTTGGCATTAAAATTCCAATAATAGAGTGTTTGTGGGAAGTGCTGAAGTAACAAGTAAAATCTATGAAGAAATCTTGATCAACCTTCTGGTTTTCAGAAGACAGACTGTTGATAAAGAAAAGAACAGTCACAGAAACAGAAATTAGACAGGCTAGGGAGAAGTGGTAGCTCAGTGGTTAAGGTGTTGGACTGCCAATTTGAAGGTTGGGATTTGATTCACAGCACCACCAAGTAACTACTGCTAGGCCCCTGAGCAAGGACTGTAACCCCTAATTACCCTAAATATGTTAAAAAAAAGCTAAATGTACGTCAGTCTGAATAAGGATGTCTGCCAAATGCTGTAAATGTAAACTGTTTCCCATCCTCCTTTTTCCTCAGCACTTAAGTCGCTACTCTTAGGGTCCATATCCATTCTGACATCACCTCATTTATCTTCTCACAACCTCCTTCTGTGAGCCCAGAGCCTCACTTCATCTGAAAAGTGACACTCGTGTATGACAGCCAAAAGTGTGTTAAAGCACTCAGGGGGAATAAACATGTCAGAAAGCAACAGAGGCGCAAGAAAAATAAGGGATGCATGTGTAGGAATAGAAGAGGAGACTTGAGTGATCCAGAAACATATTCTCGTCCTTTCTTACACAGACGAGTCCATCTCCCCGGTCAGAGGTTCTAAGTACTGTTTAGACTAACTGCACACAATCACGCTGATGAAGCACTCGCTGCTGCACGATAAAGAACGGCAGAGGGTGGATGCGGCGTCTCGACTGCTTTGGAAAAACAAGTTTTGTGAATGAAGATGAATTAGGCTAATCTTTGCTGGTGGAGGCAGGAATGCGGTACTCGCTTGATGTGAAAAGAAACGATGGTAGAAACAAGATGTCTGCAGATGGTCTGCAGAAGTGACCTCTATCTGCAGAACTATTTTGAAAAGATATAAACAATTTTGTTATTTAAAGAATTTTTTGCTAAAAGTTCATAAACTAACTCATTTATTGATAAGAAAAACAAAATTAAAAATTATATCTCAGCTAATTCAATTAGAGATGCTCATACACTTACAGTGACACACACACACACACACACCACCACCAGTGTATGTGAGTGAAGAGTGAAGTGATGTGAGGTGGGAGGTCTATCTATTCTAAACTATTTACAGATGAGTGTTAATAAGGCACTAAGTATTCCATGTGAAGAACAACGAGGCAAAAGTGAGGATGGAGTGTGGCATGAGAGGGGAACAAAAATGATAGCCACTAAGCTCCACTCTGGCAAAAAAGAAAGAAAGAAAGACAGAGAATGATTGAGCAAGTGAGCCATAGAGAGCGAATGAGAGTGTAAAAATGAGAGAGAATGAAAGAGAGTGCTAGATAGATATAGAAAGAAAGATAAAGAGAGAGAGAGAGAGAGAGAGAGAGAGAGAGAGAGCGAGAGCGGGTGAGCGAGCGAGCGAGAAACTGAAAATTAGGATAAACAGAGAGTGAGTGAGGGAGCCAGAGAGAAAAGTAAAGAGAAAAAGAGAGAGAACAAGAGTATGAGAGAATGAGAGAATAATGAATAAAAGAATGAAGAATGAACACTGTTTGGGAACCAGAACGGTAACTACAATCACAGACAGTAAAGGACACTACGAGGCATGGAAAAAACCTTGTTTTACTCATTCCTGGTATCCCCTTTTAAACTGCTGCTATAGCAGCAGGGCTTTATGTGTGTTACACTCACCCGAATTGAGGTCTCGTCCAGGGTTGAAGGCTCGACTGTTGACGTTGGGAGACAGCCGATCGCAGCTGATGGTTTTTGACACATTCGTGTTAAAATTTCCATCAAACCTGCAAACAAAGGAAAGAAGATTTAAAAACAACAAGTGCTGTGTGAAAGTTGACTAACAACAATGACAATATCTGACAATAAAGTGCACTAGTGGGAAGTGTGTGCGTTTAGATTCTAAACAGGGCTTCATTTAGAAAATTTATTAAATCCGCCGTTACACTAGGCGATTTTGACTACAATTTTGGTCATCCGGGTCATTAGGTACAATTTTGGTCATTGCTATCTTTAAAGATTTCTAAAATCTTACACAGTGGCTAGTCGGACATATTTACCAACAGTCGCTAAACTAATAATTTCAGCACCTTTTGGCGGTATGACATCATTCACAACTACCATCAAACCAAGAACCAAAAGGAGCGCCTATTTTGATAAGGCAATTGACCCGAGAGCTACCACCCACCGCAAGAAAAATATGGCAAAAAAAGGACTTTCATTCTTATTTTTATCTTATTTTGTAATTGTTGACTGCTAGTGTGCACTTAGGCAAGAGAATGTAAGTCACTTTATTAGCTGTTTAAAATGTTTTAAATGGACACTATGATTAATTTCTACAGCTCTAAAAAAGAAATTTAAATAAAAATAATTACCTATTTGTCTGACAATTATCTACAAAATTTTTTCGGTCACATACAAAGTAATAGAGTGCAACAAGCTGGCAAAAAGATTTCTACCACTTTCCCACATGTAAACAGTGAGATTAAGTGTGTAAAAATGACAAAAATATAATAAGCCTGAGTAGATATCTCACTATAATTAATTAATTAACCCAGATTAATTGATTTGTAATCATGACCTATTATAAACATGCATACACACACACACACACAATGACTTCATAGATACTTATATGAACTGTTATCCATGCATGTGTAATTAAGGAGATGCTTCTCAGCTGGATACAAACTAAGAGCATTATATAAATCCTGTCTTAAGGATCCATTCCAGCTGTGAGGAAGAGTGTATTCACAGAACATCTATCTGTGTGTGTGTGTGTGTGTGTGTGTG